>CAUYQV010175826.1:0-26141 GCA_963574575.1 Galagoides demidoff
GGAATATTTATTGCAGCCCACTTCATAAATGCCAAGTCATGGAAGCAGCCCAAGTGCCCATTGACCCATGAATGGATTAGCAAATTGTGGGCTATGTACACCATGGAATATTATGCAACCATAAAAAATATGGACATTTTACCTCTTTTATATTTATGTGGATGGAGCTGGAGCATATTCTTTTAAGAGAATTTTAATATGCATTACTACTGAGAATTCAATACAGAACTGAGCAAGTTCCTTATTCTTCAAATCTTACCAAGTTGAGAAAGACTGACCTGTAAGCAATTTCAAATAAGCTTCTCTAAAGTTTTATCCCATAAGCAGAAGCATGGGAAGGTCAGTGTTCCTTCATAGATTAAGATTAATTTAAGCCCCGAATGATGAGTAGTTGAGGAACAAAAATGTCTTGGCAAAGCAAAATCCAGGTACAGAGGAAAAATAACTGTGCCATGTTTGTATACTTCAGCATGAGTGAAAGAGAGTGACTTTGGACTTGGGGAAGTGAGTGTGTCAGGTCATGTTGCTGAAGGAAGGCCAACGTGATACTGACAGACGTCACTAGTATACAGTGCAATTATGTTTTAGTTTTATCCCAAGGACAATGAAAAGTATTGAATGATTTTAAGAAAAGGATTGCTGTCTGACTTTTACAATGTCTTTGTCTCAGTAAGCTCTTAACACATAAAGAAGATCAACAATGAATTAATTTCCCGGTTGAATCTGAGACGGCTTTATATTTGAAAAATTGCATCTATGTGCAGTAAAAAAGAAACTTTATGAAAAGTCTTTGAATCATGTCTTTCAGACCTACACAGAAATATTTGCTGAAGTGAATTTGGAGACAATAATTTGATATTGACTTAGCATGAATCGCCTGCTTTATTCTCTCTGTTTGTGATACTGTCTAGTAACAATGTCACTCATTTATTGCACCATGCTTCTCTCAGTGGATCTTTTGTGAAACAAGTCTGTCCTAGCTGGAATATTAGAAAATTACTGTGTTTTTTACAGAGAGTAAACTGTTATAAATAAAGATATATTGATAAGCCTGGGATATTTATAGACTGATTTATGTATAAATTTATGTATTTATTTATGTATACCTTTATTTATGTATATATGTACTTCATTTTTTCATGAAAATTAAGATTGCTATCTCAAGTTGGCAGAAGCTTTGAGAAGGAGCCAAAACCTCAGTGCGATGTGAAGGGGTCAGGGGTCACCAGATGAGGGTTTTTGACACAAGGAATGAAGAGGTTTGACACAGTTTATGCCAAGGACTGAGGAACTCCGGGAGGAGCCCTCCTGGGCAGTCTTTGGGTCCATATTTATTATCATAAAATTGGAAGAAATGGACAAAAGCTGTTTATTCAACATGGGCACTGATTAGGGAGGACATGGAGAAGGTCAGATAGAATGTCTCCACCTTTGTTTTTGCAAAACTGCAGACCTTGCCATCATCTCTGCCTCCAGCATCAAGAGACCTCTGGAATCCAGGGAATCTTTACTGCCACATCTCATGCATACCTGCTCTCGAGAGGTCAGTTTTCTGCCCTCCTGCATGTACGCAATTCACATGCCATTCTCATAACTCTTCAGGTCTCTCAAGTAGACAGAGAGCCTATGCTTAGGGTCGGGGAACAATATTCCTTACACTGATGTATACCACTAATATGTGAGAATATTCGTGACAAGATTTACTCTCCAAAGAAGTTTCATTTAGTAGATTATACTGGTTGTATGCTAATCACTATATGCATTGAGTCTTTTTCATTCTTTCAGTTTTGTTGAACGCTTACCCTTTTGAGGCCACTATATTTGGCTTTAGAATACTGAATAAGCCCTTGTTCTCGTAGAATTCACATTTAATCTGGAAGATGTATCATAAACAAATAAATTAACACAGTATTTCAGGCAGCTACATGTGAGTAAAATATAACAAAGGAATCATGATACAGGTTCAGGGGCTGTGATAAAGGTCAGTGAGGCTCCCACGAAAAAGCCCAACAAGTGAATTGGAAGAGGTCAAGCTTGCAGCAGAGAGAAGAGCAAAGCCAAGGCCTGAATCAAAATGGTCTTTACATATTCAAGGAAGAGTAGGAAAGTAATGATGCAAGCCCTTATTCAAATCAAGTTCTATTCAAGTAAAATTATAGTCATTATGGCCTCATTTCTAAAGAGGCTTAGAATAACAATGGGACATGATATTGGAGATTAGAGTGAAATCATCCTGCATCTGTGCTTGACAGACTTAGGGATGCGCTTGCTTATTGGAATACAAGGAGACTGGTTTTCTCCGTTTCTGAATCAGGAAGGTTAGAACAGAGAGCCAGCATAAAACTGAATTAGACCTGTCCAAAGCAGAATCCTAAACCAACACCTAAGGAATTATAAATACCCTTTGCCAAGTAAATATTGTTATGCCAAAGATGACCAGGATGGCTAAACAGTAGAAAAGAGAGGTTTTTGAGATATCAGTTTGCAGACCAGGAAATAACCCTCTCTAATTTGTAACAAAGATGTTCTTCTCTTGCAAAGAGGGAAGGGCAAGTTTTACTTTTATGCCTCACAAGCTCAAGCTCTGTTTTACACAACAGAGGCATACGTATGTGTAGGTTTAGGGAAAAATTGATATACATTTGAGAAGAGTGGATGCCACACGGGGTGAGTAAACAGACATGTAACATACCTCCCCTGGTCACTGTGAGGCCAAGTGCTTTGAGGACACTAGCAGTAGAATGAAGTGGAATTTGCCTTTTTATGTCGAAATGTGAACTGCAGAACACAAAGACAGTTTGTAGCTGGCTGAGCCTGGATTGAAATCTATAACTGGTTATCATGGAAGAATGTTTATAAGGTTGATCTTCCATCCAGTCAGAAATGTAGTGCTCTGGGTCACAAATCAGAGGTAGGAAAAGGGTGACATTTTGCCTCTAGTTCCTATTGTGACTGAGTTCACCAAAAGCAGAATTTTCCAGAAAAATTATGAAAGTACCGTATTATAAACTATGATCAATAATTGCCTATTCTTTATGATATAAGAAACATTTAGATTATGGAGGACAAGAAATTATTTAGATAGAGATTCTAGTATAAAAGGCAGTCAGGACCCAGCCTTCCTGGCACGTGTCTGCACTCCCAGCTACACAGGAGGCTGAGGCAGAAGGATCGCTTGAGCAGAGGCGTTTATAAGGCAGAGAGGTATGTTATACCACTATATTTAGCCTGGTTTACAGGGCAAAAACCTGTCTCAAGAGAAAATGAAACAATGAAACAATCATATAGAGACAAATAACATAACAGGGGAACATATCTTGGTTCAAATGTTAGGAAGATTACCCTAGTAGTTTGTGAGACTCATGAATGGAAGTGGATGTGTTCTGCGGTCTGAATTGTTCTGAAAATTGTCAGGCTTTGGGGAATGAATGCTAAACAAAGCTGTGTTTGTTACCACCTCAAGGGGTAGATGAAAAGAAAGAGGAGTCTTCTCTGATTATCTTTTAGTTTAACAGGAGTTGAAACTCTCTTCATGTCTTGTGGAAATCACACTTGTTCACCAAGACCAGGGAACAAGTTTCTAGTGAAAAGTTGACATCTATCGAAGTCACATCAGCACATCTTAAAGCAAATATTGCTAGTAGTATTATTTTCATTACCATTTATTTAGTTTATCCCACGAGATTTTTTTCCCAAAATCCACATTAAGCTTTTAACTTAATTTCTTAATGAAATGCATAGATGCAGAAGGGCCACCTTGGATCTTATTCATTAAGATAGCATCAGGGGTTCTAGACTAACTAGCAGGAGTCATAGGAAGTCATAGCTGGAGCCCACTGGATGCAGTTAAGGCAGGTATCTAACATTCCTTTGGGATTACTTGGAAAAATGTGCTTTTCCAAAGGTGCAGCTGAATTACTCTGGGTCATGATTTCAATGGAAAAAGCCTGTTCCCTGTCCACACATGTACACACATGGGTGTGCACTCACACTCACACACACACACACAGTAGGTGTTTTCTTTTTATGAGAGGACTGTAAGAGTGGCTTTGAAATTAGTTAAAGAAAAGAAAAAAACAAAGTCAGTCACTGAATTAATTACAGGAGTTTCAGGTGTTAACAGCCACCTCCTCTGCATTTGTAGGTGCTGAGGGAACGCGGTCATCTGCCACGTTTCCGTGGAAGGGAGAAGAAAAGTCTTCTCTTCTAGCTCCTTACCAGACATCAGAAAACGGCAACTGCCTGTGTCCCTGAAATAATGGTCTTCTCCGTGTTGCTTTTGTGCAAAGAAAAATCTAATGGATTTGACAAACATTTGCTTTTTAATCTTGGTCAAATTCATGCAATCTTTCCAAAAAATATTAAAATAAAAAAATGCATAATTCTGATTACATTATTCAAAGAATAGTCATTATTTTTATATTTATGTGTTTTTATTAATTAAATCTTGTAATGTACAACCTGATTCTTATATACCAGTTATAGTTTGAAAACTCCATTTCCATATTATTAATAGGACTGTATCCACAACTCAACTTCTGTGCTCCCTTCTGCTTTTCTCTCTTCTCTTCAACTGCCCTCTCTTGCCCTCTCTTCTCATCTTTTTTCCTGTTTCCTCTCTTCTCCGTTCAAGTATCTCCCCCTTCCCTCATCAATCTGCTTCTCCTCTCTCTCCCTACTTTCTCTTTCTTTCCTTCCAATCCCTTCTTTTCATATTCTATTCTATCATTTGGGGCTAATCACTCTGCACAGTTCTCCTGTAATTGACTACAGTGTAATTTTTGTCTCCTGAACTATTTATTTCATTTTACAATGAAATCCATCTGAGTTGTCGCTTAAAAAAAAAATTGTTGAGAAGACAGACTTTTTCAGTTCCACTATTTTCTCCTTACGACGCAGTCCTTCACCCGCATCAAATTTGGCAGCATGTTTTTGCATATAATGCCCTTTCAAATTATAGTCTTTGAAAACTTGCACAGTTCCCTACAAATGAAGCAGAGGGCCACACTAGTTGCCTTGAATAAAAAGTAGTCATCTGTCCACTTCTCATTGAACAATCTTCCTTCAGCTATAATTTTCCTATTTGGGGTTCTCTTTTCTTTTGAGATGTTGTAGAAGCCATGATGGGATTAAAATATATATATATTAATAATTTCATGTATTTACATTTACAGGACCATATTTACATTTATTGTGAAAATTAATTGGCAGGAAAATAGAAGCCAAGGTTTAGATGGTCCTACATTTTGGCTGCTGATGCAGGGTGACACAGAGGGCTGATGTCTGGATGGTACAATGTGTGAGGTGTCTCTCAAGTATGGAAGTACCTTAATAATCCAATAAGCATGCTTACCTGCATTTTAAATAACATCAAATGCCTAACATTGCACTGGTGGGTTGAGATATTGTTGATAATCACTGGCCCACATAGATATTGCATGTGCTATTACATGGTGTTGATTGGACTGTCTGAGCTTAGAAGATAAAACACTAGAAGCCTCACGCCACCGTAAAACTGAAGCCACACATGAATAAAAATGGCAAGAGCACATGTACATTTATTTTACATGACATTGTGACACACGTTAACATCTATAAAGTTCACGCATAAGAACCATGCAATTGAGTTCCATCAAAAAAAAAATCCCCAAAATTTCATAATGTTTTAAATAAGGTTATGATTTTGTGTTGGGCCATTTTCATAGTCATCCTTGGGCCACATGTGTGCTGTTTTATGCACATTGCACACCTCTGCCCTAAAATATCAAGAAATTCCTATGCAGTCTATAATGTGTTGGGTATTAATTGTGTGTCTATTTATATTTAAGAAATACTAAGAAAAATAATCTATGTGCTAATCAAAAATAACCCTATGAATGAGGTAGTATTATTATTTTTACTTTTCAGATGATAAAATTCTGTAAGAATTGGTTGATCAGCATGCCAGCGGAAAAGTTGTTTATCATCATATACATTTACCAACATGTTAAAACAAAAAGAATTTCATATTTTGAAAGAATCAAGAACATGAAAATATATACAAATCATTTTAAATAATCTAGTAATAAAAGTACAGAAATTAGGTTATCACCTCTGCAAAGTAGACTATATCATTGTCAAATAGATATTTGAATTTACATAGTTATATTCAATTGAAATATGGTTTTCCTCTTCCAAATATTTTTGTCACTTTTGACTCCTTAAAATTATAAAACAGAATATTAGGTAACAGGTTTCATAACTCTTCTAAAATGTTTCTTTCATGAATGTATCGTGTTATCTCCATAAAAGGTATTATTAAAATAGATACCATATCAGGGCCAGGCACAGTGACTCACGCCTGTAATCCTAGGACTCTGGGAAGCCAGGCAGGTGGTTCAATTGAGCTTATGAGTTTGAGACCAGTAAAAGGCAGACCCCCAACTTAACTAAAAATAGAATAAAACAGCTGAGTGTTGTGGTGGGTTGAGATAAAAAATAAATTGATACGAATAATATGGAGACATTCTATTTACAAATGAACACTTTACTTATGAACATGTTTTAAGCCATAAGACTTATAAATGACTCAATTTAACAAAAAAGAAAATGGGCAAAAGACATGAATGGACATTTTACAAAAGAAGAGAGATAAATGGCCAACAAACGTGGGAAAAAATGGACATCACTAATTATCAGGGAAATTCAAATTAAAGCCACAATGGCAAACGTTTCACCTTACCCTTTTCAGAATGGCCATTATTGAAAAGGTAGAAAACAATGGATGATGGCATGAATGTGGTAAAAATGGACACCATTGGTGGGAATCTAAATTAGTATCACCTTTCTGGAGAACAGTATTGAGATTCAAAGCACTAAAACTAGTCCTGCTATTTGATTAAGGAATCTCACTACTGAATATCTCTACCTAAAATAATTAAATTCACTATATCAAAGTACATATGCACTCATTTGTTTATAGTAGCACAATTCAAAATCGTAAAAAATATGGAATCACCCTAAATACCAATTTATTCAAGTAGATAAAGAAAATGTACATATGTACCATGGAATAATATTGAGCTATAAGAGTGAAATAATGTCTTCTGGAATAAGTGGATGAACAGGAAGCCATAATCCTAATGATACAGAGCAGGTGCACCCTGGCTTAGTTAGTACCAGGCACCCAGATGGACCCTCTGCATCTCCACCCAGGGGGCGTGGGTGCCACAAACAGAGCTGAAGCATCAAGTGCAGTGGAGAGGGCGAGCGCGGTAGAAGCCCTCCTCTGGCTGCTCTACTCCCTGTGAGAATTTCACAGGCCCAAGGTTGATATAGGGTTCCCCCATTCAGGGGGACCCCCTCATTTCCTTGGCCTGGTCAATTTCATATAAGTATCCTAGGCCTGGACAATTTCATGAACTGTGTGAATCCATTCATTCATGCACTCATGCACCTTGCCCCTAGAGGAAGGGACTGTATCCATTCATTCATGCGCTCATACACCTTGGCCCCTAGTGAAAGGGACTATATCCATTGATTCATGCACTCATTCACCTTGGCCCCTAGCGGAAGGGACTATATCTATTCATTTGTTACCATGTCCTGGCCAAATGTTAACTACAAAGGACACATGCAGCTATATATACCCCTGGGCAAAGAACCCAGACAGAGGGGAGATTTTATGACTTAGGTCTTTCCATCTGCCAGGAACTCTGGGGCTTTTCCTATATTCTTTTCTGTAAAATAAATTCTGATCTTACCACTGGTCCATGGATTCATTCTCCAAATCCCTGAAACCATGAACCTATTAAATAAGAAATTCTGGTATCACTAAGTGAAGTGTCTCAGGAATAAAAAAAAGAAAAAGTACTGCATGTACTTACTTATCAGTGGGAGCTAAACAATGGGTATACATGGTCATACGAGTGGTATCATGGACTTTGGATATACACAAGGAAGGTGGGAAGGGATGAAAGCTCAAATGTACCTATTGGCTATCATGCATACTATTTTTGTGATGGATTCGCTAAAAGCCCTGAGTTCACCACTGTCCAATTCAGTACTCATATTAAATAAGCAAATAGATAAAGCAACACAGCAAAAGAAAAAATATAAAATCAATTACATCTATCAATTATATGTAAATATTTATGTACAAGGTGTCCTAAAAGTCACCCCTAAAGGTGCCTCTAAAATTGAGAAAACAGGAAATTGTAGCTAACTATGCTTTCATTTATAAAATATTGATTAAAAATGTTAAAGACATGGCCAACACATACTTTTAGGCATTCTGTAAATTTTGTAAGAAACATTTTATAAATAAAGATACAGTTATTAAAATTTCCCATTTTCCCTAGTTGAGAGGCAACTTTTAGGACACCCTGCATTATAATAGACCTATTTCTTGTAATGTTAATTTAACTTTCCAAGGATATGCAGTTAAATCTATTCCCCATAAAATAGTAAAGTAAGTTTTATTTACTTCCCCATAAGTAAAAACTTATTTTTATAAAGTGCAAAAAAATCCTTCGATCTATAATTTTGTTGATTTAATATATAATTCGAAACTTCAAACAATGAAAATTAGTTTATTTCATAAGCAGAAAGTTTATATTTTATGTGAGAAATATTTTAACTATAGAAATTTAAAATTCACATAACTTTACCCCTTTCATAAAAAAGCTTTCTATATAATTTTGACAATAAATTTAGTTTTCCTAGTATGAGTTGAAAATATTTATTAAGTTGCATTGTGGTGGACACCTGTAGTCCCAGCTACTCGGGAGGCTGAGGCAAGAGAATCACCTAAGCCCAAGAGTTGGAGGTTGCTGTGAGCTACAGCATTCTAGTGAGGGTGAATAAAGTAAGACTCTGTCTCTAAAAAAGAAAGAAAATGTTTATTAATTTAGCTGAAATCTGCTAAGTAATTGACATTTCATAATAAATGTGGGAAATATTGAATGTTCACTTGTAATTTTTGCACTTGGTGATTCAACATTTGATGATTAATGTAAAACACTGCAGAAGTGCATGTACAATAGGAAAAATTTCATCATGTTTAGCACTACACTGTTCTACTAAGTGTAATATCAGGACATTTTGAGAAGTTTAGCTATCAAGTCACTACAAAGATTCTTTAACCTAATCTCACTTGCCAAGGAATGTGCCTTTACTAATTAGTCTATTCAAAGAAGCAGCTGCCTTTACCTCCCTATTTCATATAGCCAGAAAGTGTGGCATTCGCTAATTCCCACATAAAAATACGAACATAACCATGTTTAACAAAAATTTGAAGCTACATACAGGATCCTATTGGTTGTTGCTGAAACTGATTTCTTGTTTTCCTCTTTCTAGTGTTTTCTTTGGGTATTGTGTGACCGTTTACTGATCTTGACTATCTTTGCTCAATATATCACAAAAATATTTTGTGCAGTGTGTAGCCTTGAGAAATAGTGACCAAAAAAAGGAGCACATCGCTGTGAAGAATATAATTCGTACTAATATATTTCAAGCCTGATTTGTCCTGAGTCATATGAACATGCTGAGTGTTAAACCCAACCCATCGCTTCTTACCCATTTAAATGGTTCCTTAATTTAGATCAGACAAAGCAACATAGAGAGATGAAATGTTATGGCCATAATCAATAAGGCTGTTAGTATATTAACAATGTTCTCATGAAAATTACTTGATAGAGTAAGTTTTGTTAGCATTAAAATAGCTAAATATCCTTTAGAAATGTGTTTTGCCATGTGTGTGGGAGAGCAAGTACAATCATCAACTAGAACTATAATCATTTCCTTAGAACTAGGTAGAGGCCAAGAAAATGACAGCAATATAACCAAGTTTCTGACTGGCCATTTATTTGCTTGGGTGCATGAAGCTATGTTTGGAGTCAATGCTGTTTTTTTTCTTTGCAATCTTATTCCTTTGTATAAACTTTCTTTGACTGTCTTCCCTTTCTAATGCTAGAATGTAGAGAAAAGTTTGCAATGTGGAATCAGGAGAAGAAAAGAGCTCAAATAGGTCCTTCAACCAGGTTGTCTTATAAGAAGTAGAACAGAAATGCAAACAAATCCTTGAGCCTTACCGGAATATTTTTATTAGGTGTAAGTACACTTTGGAAGTGTTTTGGGCTGAAGCTTTACAATCTCACTCAATATGCCTTGTTTGGAATTCTCTAGGCTCTCTATTACATCCTTAGATGTAAAGGTGCTCAGAATCATCATTATTCTAGTTATAGCTAAAGCTTCTCAAGGAATTTAGGATTCCAAATGTGCAGCATTTCTCAATACTGCAAATTTTCATCAACCCCCCCATTTTTCAAGTTTTCTCAAAGTATATATCTATATAGTTATTGATCACTTGTTCAAAAAACTTCACAGCTTCTCTGCACATGAGTAACAGCATATAAAGTAGTTCTAAATCTGTTCTTTTCAGAAAATATCCTTGTATTCACTAAAAAGCAAATGATACAACCAGCTATATTCTTCTTGCACCATTCTTTTCCTGGAGTTCCTGACATTGCACTCCCCTGTTTTACCTCGGCTCCCAACTTTCTGGTCCATAACATGACTCATCCCCTATCTTGCTTTTGACAATTCTCTGACATTTCCTATAAATAATGAACTCCAAGATCAGTCACAAATGTCTGCAGTCCCACAAGCAGAAAACTCTGATTTTCATATATACAAAATATTTAAGTCTGTCTCATTGATTTTTACTTTCAAAACATTCTAGTCCAATCTACCATCTCTTATACCTGGATAATTGAAACAATTTCCTAATTAATCAACCTGCATCTGTATTTTATTTAATCCAGTAGATAAGATTGAAGATAATGAACTCATTGTAGCAAACACATTTCATTGTGTTGTTTCATTGCTTCCTGAATGATGAACAAAATCCATAGCCACATCTGACACTTGAAAATCTCTGCATGCTTGTCTGCCATTATTCTATTTTAGAAACATAACCTTTTATTTAGAACGTCTAATGTTAGATGTTCTAATAAATAATATTAGACTAATTAGATTAGTTCTAATTTAGAACATCTAAAATAACCATTATTATCAGAACGTCTAATATTCTTTATTTCCTAATGCTTGAGAAAGTTTGCTCGTGCTATAGTGCCAGAATTCAGCCTCTTTCACATCTCACTGTTCATTCTCCATTTACCAGCTCGAGACCTAATCTGTAATGTTATCTGTGCTCCTCCAAAAACAAGCTAGTTCCCATTTTATATGATTGAATGAATTGTTGACACTTCTTCTTTTGAAATAATTTTTCATCATATCTGATTTAAAATGTAAAAGAATTCTAAAAGCACAAGAAAAAGGTGACAAACAATTGAATTTTAAAATGTGCAAAATATCTGAAGAGACATTTTGCCAAACAAGATCAACAGGTGGCAAGTAATTACTGGGAAAGGTGCTCAGAAGCATTTGTGATAAGTAAACTCCTAAATAAAACAACAATGAGCTGCAACTATATACTCACTAGAATGTCAAAAAACAAAACAAACAAATAAACAATAAACCCTGATAATTGCTGGAGACCAGTTGTGGAGCAACAGAAACCCTTGTGTGTTGTTAGTTGTAGACATCAGTACAAACTCAGATATACTCATTGTCCCTACAGATCATTACATGGAGACAAATATAGAGATTTTTGTATATCCACAATTTAGTACACAAACTTTGCTCTCTGAGTAGAGAGTCCCTAGAAACAATTACACTCCAGTGGCAGGTAGCACATCTAGAGCCCAGATCTAGCCTTTTAAACCTTTTGTCAATAAAAGTAAATAGATTTTTTTTTTTCTTAGACAACGGCCTATTCTAAGACTGGACCTAAACTATGCAATACATTCATGAGCTTAGTCTTGAGAATTTTTAATATCTTAATATAAGAAAGGACCGAAACACACATAAACAACAGGAATGTGTCAAACGGACATAGCAGCTAAATGAAGGAGTTCTTGGTGGGCAAATATGGAATCATTTGAGCAAAATAAATAAATAATGTAGCATTAGGTTATACCCCAAAATATAAATAAATATCCATTAGTCTATACTGACACAAATAAATGCTTGAATAAGTAAATACATACAGGTGAAGAGATAAATCTGTCTATTAGGGAATTTTGAATAATGTGTGGAGAGAGTCTGCCCTGAGAGATGACAAGGATAGTTTATACTTGTTAAAGGTGTGATGGAAAATTTTATATGAAATTGCCTAGGGAATGGTGCCCAGTTGCTTGGTCAACCATAAATCAGGAAGAGCTTCTTGCCTGATTTTTCACTTGTATTTTAATATTTTTAAAAAATTTATCATCTCGTTTTCATTTTAGACTGTGGTTAGATATCTGAAAAATCTAGATTGACTTGACCATTCATATGCAAAAGCAGAGCCCCCGAAATACTGTTACGTAAAATGTGTGGTTATGGCACTTTTTGACATTGGACCTATCAACAGAGACTCGGACGTTTAAATTTTCCTATCCATAGGTCTTGTTCTTGGCCCTCTGATTTTTTTTTTTTTTCCCAAAGAAAATGTCTAAGGTTTAAGCCTGGTAATATCTGCAAGAGTAGATAGGGCACTAGGAAAGTGATTACTAGTCAGGAAACTGGTGTGAACTTTTTGCCTCTGTTTTTGGCAAGGTGCCTAACCATTTCTTTGCTTCTGTAAGATGAAATTTTCTTGTAATGTAACCTCATAATTTAGCAAAATCGGTCTTCAAAAAAAGAGTGAAGGGAAGATTCACCTGGCTATGCAAACTAAGAGGCTATTACTGATTTTAAGGTTATTTCCACAGACTGAAAAATAGCCTACTACTCACCCCTTCATGCAACTCATTTGTTATTTACATTTGTGGTACTTTCCAATATTCTGTGACATGAATTGACCTACTTAATATTCCTACTACTCCCAGCAGACACTTAGAACAATCAATGAATTTGGTGTTTAAGTCATCTTTTGCATGTCGTAAAAGTTTCTTTCCACAATTTTATGACAGATATGTTTGCTGTCATCTCCTTTGTCTCTTCATTCTTGTGAGTGTTTGTGTTATTTGAACATTTTCTTTCTCTACTCCCATTTTTAACAGTTTGGCATGCACCAAAAAAAAAAAAAAATTCGATTGTGTAAGTCATTAATAAGTTAAGATTATTAACAAAGTTAGAATATATTTTTATATACCTGGTGAAGAAGATATTCAGGATCTATTCATTTTTCTGAAATTTGTGGGTATTATTATGGCGTATCAGATCTCAAATAATTACAAAATACCATTACAATTTAAGTAAACTTAAGATACTTTTAATTCATAAAAAATATTTGTGTCTTTAGGTGAATTATTTGATTCAAATCAAAATGACTCTGTCATTGTCATCTCTGCCACCTTCTTTTTCTTCTTCTCCTCCTGCTTTTCCTTCTTTTATTTCTATTTTCTTCTTTTTCTTCTTTGTGTTCTTTTTGACATCTCTCCCTCTACCTTCCATGTATGTGCTCCAATTGGTTTTTAAAGATTTCAAACTATTCCTCAAAAATGACTCAAGAAACTGTTTTCTAAAACAATTTTTGTCTTCAAGAACATTCCAATAGAAATTTCGGTTTTCCAATCATTTAATAAAACAGCATATTCCTTTGTACACAGAGATGCCAAAAGAAAAAAAATGCATTAAAAATTATTGTTAACACCCATGTTTTAATGGTGCCTTAAAATAATTTTTAAGAGAATTTCAGTCTAGAAATACAAGTAGCATTCATTATCAATCAATAGTTAAAAAGAGGGACTATGTATAATGAATTGTAATAAGCAAAAAGAAAGTTTTTCATCAAATTAAATATCTATATGTGATAAGAATATTTGGGTGAAATTAGAAGAATAGTGTTGCATTGTTATAAAATGATTCTCAAATTTACAGCTTGAGTATACTGTGTAGACTTGACATCCTTGTCAAATATCAGTTGATTCCTGTGTGAAAATTTGCTTCTGGACTGTCTATTCTCTTCCATTGATCTGTCTGTCTTTACAGGAAAAAAAATACTATTTTGTTTACTTGTTTGCTGTAGCTTTGCAATATATTTTGAAATCAGAAAATGCAATGTCTTCAGTTTTGTTCATCTTTCTCAAGATTAATTTGGATGTTAAGAATCCTTTGTGGTTTCATAGGAATTTTAGGATTGTTTTTCTATTTCGGGGGAAAATGCTGCTAGAATATTAAGAGGGATGGCATTATATCTAGATTGCTTTGGGAAGGAGAAGTATTTTGAGAATGTTAAGTCTTTTAATCCATGAATCTAGGATTTCTTTCTGTTTATTTGTATCTTGTTTAATTACTTTCATCAGTGTTTTGTAGTTTTTGGTATACAAGTCCTTCACCACCTTATATAAGTTTATTCCTAAGTGTTTGATTCTTTTCGCTACTGTTATAAATGAGACTGTTTACCTAATTTTCTTTTCAGGTAGTTTATTTTTAACATATAGAAATGAAACTAATTTTTGTGTTGATTTTATATCCTGCAACTTAACTGAAATCATTTACCAGGCCTAACAGTTTGGTTTTTTCTTTTAATGTAACCTTTAAGGCTTTCTATATATCAGATCATATTATTTGCAGAAAGATAAAAATCAAAACCACAATGAGATGACCTTGCATACCTGTTAGGATGGCTATCATCAAAAGAAAAAAACTAACACAACTGTAGGTAGAAATGTAATGAAATTGTAACCCTTGTGTTGGAGAAGCAGCCCCAAACTTCACAGTGGATCTTTCCCAGTGTTTGGTGGAGACAGGAGAATGAAGGAAAGTGAAAACACAGACACAGATTTAAAGTTTTAAGAACAGCATGAGCTGAGGGATCATTGTTCTTTATTGTGAAGCTTCAGCAAAGACCAAAACTCTGGGCTAGCTGTATATTTATTTCATACATATAACAGGGGTAGTCCAAAATCTTTACTTCATAATTCTTGCTGAGCTTGCATTCCCCCAAGTAAACCATGTTTCCCACTAGCTACGTTAATTGGACTAATTTACTTGCTATTTTTATTGTGCTAAGTTATTTATAATCTTAACACAAACAGAACATGGGACAGTGAACATAGTCCAGGAGTGAGATGTCAGAGAAGACCCTAGTAAGGACACACACACAAATCACCAGAGTGAGAATTAACACCCAAGAAGCCTTGTGCTCAGACAAACCAACGCTTCTGACCATACCAGGTGACAGAAGAAAGGAGATATTTTTTCTCCTTATCTAGCAAAGAACAATTTTTGTTGTCTTTACAAAGGTTTAAACAGTCTGCATTTCCTAACTTCCCAAAGGCACTCAGTCTTCCAGAGAGAACAGCCCCACCCTGGCAAACCTTGCCTGCTCAGGGACCTCTGCAGTGGAGTCAGGCTAGGGCAGGGGGGAAGTTTCAGCGAGATAGCCTAGTCTTAAAGCGGCCCAACCTTTGGCGGTGCATCATGCACCAGGCTTCGGGTTTCTCTGATCCACTTCTCTCCTGTCTCTGTTCCCTTTTGCCCATCATCTGCAATCATTTTCTTAATTCAATTCCTAACCTACTTATAACTAATAATTGAATACTGGCTTTAAGCTTATTGAATCATTATTACTAGCAATGCAAGTACATCAAGATATGATTCTTCCCTTCGGTGCCCATATTTTATATCTACACCCTTGTGCATTATAGGTGGAAATGCCAAATAGTACAGAAGCTACAGAAAGAATTAAAAAAATGGAAGTATCATAACATTCAGCAATGCTATTTCTGAGTATTTATCCAAAATAATTAAAATCAGATTATCAAAGAGCTACCATGTATTCATTCTCTTTTTTTTTTTGAGACATAGCCTCAAGCTATCGCCCTGGGTCGAGTGCTGTGGCATCACAGCTCACAGCAACCTCCAACTCCAGGCCCAAGCGAGTCTCCTGCCTAAGCCTCCCAAGTATCTGGGACCACAGGCGCCCACCACAATGCCCAGCTATTCCTCGGCCTCAGCTATCACTGTTGTCTGGTGGCCCCGAGCTGGATTTGAACCCACCACCCTAGGTGTATGTGGTTGGCGCCCCAGCCACTTGAGCCACAGGCGCCGAGCCCGTTCTCTTACTTTCACTGATGCACTATTTATAACAGACAGAAAGGGGAAACTATATAAATGCTCTTTGACTCATAAACTGATATAGAAAATGTGTTATACACACAAAATGGAATATTAATCCTTCAAAAAGAAATGAATTTTGTAATATGTACCAATATAGAAGAACTTTGAGACCATCATCTAGTGTAATATGTGAGTTACAGAAGGACAAATATTATAAGATTCTACATGAATACTAGTCAATTTTTTTTTTTTTTTTTCTGGAGACAGACACTCATTTTATCACCCTTGGTAGAGTGCTATGGCATCACACAGCTCACAGCAACCTCCAGCTCCTGGGCTTAGGTGATTCTTTTACCTCAACCTCCCAAGTAGCAGGGACTACAGGCGCCTGCCACAACACCCGGCTATTTTGTTGTTGTTGTTGTTGCAGTTTGGCCAGGGCTAGGTTCGAACCCTCTACCCTTGGTATATGGGGCCAGTGACCTACTCACTGAGCCACAGGCGCCTCCCAGATACTAGTCAAATTTATACAATCAGAGAGTGAAATGTTGGATGCCAAGGGTTGGTTCAATCAGGAGATGGAATTTGATAATTAGCATATTGTGTATAAAGTTCTATTTATGGAGGATGAATAAACTGTACATATTTGCTGTGCACCATTGTATTTATAGTTAATAATAATACATATATTACAAACCTAACAAGGCATTAGAAGAGTATATAAGTGTTCTTGCAACAATGACATAAAATAGAAATGTACATATGTAATACTACTTTATGTCAAATTGATATAATAATAATTCATACTATATGCTAGATGTTGTTGACTCCAAGTACTATAATGGGTACAAAATGAAATCCAAGGCAAAGAAACTTAATCATATGTTTTTACAGTAATTGCCAGATGACTTTGCAAAAACCTTATTGCCATTGCTATTTCCAGTAGAAGTCTACGAGAATTTATCTCCCACTTCTTTCCCATATTTATTAGTATTAGAAACTGCCTGATAGAAGGTATAAATAGGCAATAGTTTTACATAATTTTTAGTTTTTGCCAACCTAAGGGTATAGAGTGATATCTTACTTTACCTTAAAATGCATTGATTAACAAATAAGAACAACTTTTTCACATGTGTGCTCACCATTTTTATTTCATATTACTCATCAATAGAAGTTTGGGTCTTCCTTAGTTATAATTTTTAATAGAGAATGCATTATAGAGAACCTAATAATACAAGCACAAAAACATTTCTCTAACTTTGGTTTATAGTATGACTTTCCAACCCATTTTAATATTTATATGTAATACCCATAATGATACATGTAGTTCTATGCACTGCAGTGTTCTTTTTATAAAAGGGTGTCTAATCAATAGCTGATTTTTAACGCATCTTATGTCATGAATTATTAAAAATTATTCTTTGAAGACTGAGATAGAATTATTTTTAACATTATCAAGAGCATATTTAATTTCCTTGATGTTTTTCTCTTGCTCTGTTCTTTGTTTTTTTTTTTATTTCATGTCAGTTAACTTTATTTCTTTTGACTTTTCTTAGAAAAATATTATTTAAGGACCTATGTGACTCAGATGTTCTTCATAATTACCAGGCAATCCCACTAAACGCATCAAATGCAGTAAAGATCGTTAAATATTTTCTCTATCTGGAAAGTCCCTGAATGCTCTTTGCCCACATTAACAAAATAATCAGCTAAAAATGTGTGTGGTTTGTGAACAGAGTGTTGTTTTTCATTGAGTGATTTCTCTTAGTTATGAAAGTCATCCTTTCATGTGTCACATTATAAAGTCAAAGTGAACATTATGCTGTTATTTTTTTAATAATGGACTAATTCAAAACATTTAGAAGATATTAGTAATCTGTACATGTCAATTTTACTCTTTTATTCAATTTTGTTAAATGCTCTTTGGGATCTAGTTTTCTTAAACCTAGCAGTTTGGGTGTATAATTATATATTTTGTAAAGCCTTACATGATGAACAATGCTTTCTAAACACTCAATCTTATTTTACTCACCGTTGTAGATATCAGATAGTGAATCCTGCTGAAAAAAGAAAACATCCCTTTCACAAAAAACTTCATCAAGATCTGTAACAACAAAGATAACAGAAACAGGGCCTTTTTAAAAAAAATTATTTTATTAGTTTTGTTGGTTGTTATGATCTTATTAATAGGGACAGAGAGCATACCTGCCTAAATAAAAATGAAGAATCGTCAGTTCCTTACTTTTCCTGTTACTTCAAACTCCAGAGTTGAAATTCTTCACCATCAAAACCCCAATCAATCTACAAACTGAACTTCCAAAGTTGCAGGTTCAAGAAGTTAAGCTTGAGTCCTGGATTCTATCTTCCAACAGAATCATTAAAAGCCATTGTTTTGATAAACTTCTTCATTTTCATTTGTTCCTCTTATTTGATTCAAAATTATTTTTGTTTCATTTTATTTAAACTTTGTTATTCCTACTGAGCTACAAGCTAAGTTGAGATATCTCCATAATTTTATTATTAACCCTCTGTAGGTAAACAGTGTCTTCATTAAGTGTACATTTTTGAAATCATTATGGATGTAATCATTTATGCTACTAACAGCTGTTGCTCATCTATAAATACAAACTCTATACCAGAATTTGGGTCAGGTTATTATTTTCAGTTCTACCAAAAATAAATTTTGACCTGTTTTTGTTACAATAGCCTTCTGGTACAGTTTAAAATCTGGTAATGTGAGGTGTCCTATTTGTTTCCTTTGCTTAAAATTGCTTTGGCTATTCAAGTTCTTTTCTAGCTCCAAACAAAGCGTAGCAATGTTTTTTCTAGATCTGTGAAACATGAGGTCGAGGTTTTGATAAAGATCTCATTGAATGTGTAAATCATTTTTAGTAGTATGGACAGCCTAACACTGTTTATTCTACCAGTCCACAAGCATGATATGTTTTCCATTTGTATCATTTGCAATTTCTTTCTAAGTGTATCATAGACGTCTTTGTAGAGCTCTTTCACCAACTTGGTTAAGTGTATTCCTAGATATATTATTTTCCTAGTAGCTATTATGAATGGAATTGATGTTTGAAAATATCATTGATTTGCATACATTGTAACCCAAGACTCTGATGAATTTGTTTATTAATTTCAGAAACACAAAATTAGAGAGATGGACCTATGAAACAGAAGAGAAAACCCAGATATGAAACCTACACAAAAGCCACCTGACCTTTCACAAAACAGACAACAATACACATTGGGGAAAAGAAGCCCTATTCATTAAATGGTGCTGGGAAAATCGGATAACCACAGGGAAAAGAACAAAACAGAATCCAAATCTCCCACCCCTTACAAATAGTAATTCAAAATGAATAAAATACTTAAATGTTAGACATGAAACCATAGGAATTCTGGAAGAAAATATTGGAAACTCTTTTAGATATTGAACTTATGGAGAAGACCTTAATGGCAATCACAGAAACAACAACAACCACAAAAAAAAAAAAAACTGGATTTAATCAAATAAAAAAAAAACTGTGCACAGCCAAGAAAATTATTGATAAAGCAAATAGACAACCAACAGAATGGGAGAAAATATTTGCAATCTGTAGTCTGATAAAGGGCTAATCACCATAGGCTACAAGGAATGGAAGTAAATCATCAAGAAAATATTCAAACAACTTCACTGAAAATTGAAGAGACATGAATAGAAACCTTTCAAAAGAAAATAAGACAAATAGTCCATAAACACATGAAAAAAATGCTCAACATCACTAATCATCAGGCAATGCAAATTAAAATCACAATGGAATATCACTTAACCCCAGTGAGAATGGCTTTTGTCAAAAAGTCCCAAAACAATACGTGCTGGTGTAAATGCAGAGAGAAAGGTATGCTTATGTTGGTGGGACTGAAAATTACAACACCTCTCTGGAAAACTGTATGGAGATTTCTTAAAGTACTAAAAGTAGACCTGCCGTTTGATGGAGCAATCCCACCACCAGGGATCTAGTCAAAGAAAAAGAAGCTATTTGTCAAAAAGGTACCCACAGGCAAATGTTTATTGTGGCACAATTCACACTTTCAAAGATATGGAATCAACCCAAGTGCCCATCAACTCAAGAGTGGATTCAAAAAACGTGGTATATGTATACCATGGCACACTACTCAATCATGAAGGAAGATGATGTACTATCTTTTGCCAAAATTTGGGTGGAACTGGGGACAATAATCCTAAGTGAAGTATCCAAAGAATGGAAACCCAAACACCACATGTATTCACTATTAAACTGTAGCTAACTGAAGAGCACAGACGTGCATAGAGGGAAATAAAGATCAATGGAAATCAAATGGGGGAAGAGGGTGGCGGGGAGGGGTGAAAACCTAACTACCGGCTACAGTGAACAGCATTCAGTGACAGGCACACATATAACCCTAACTCAAGCATTGCAAAAAGATCGATATAACCAAAAACAGTTTACTCCCATAATGCTTGGAAATAATGAAAGTAAGAAATATAAAAGATTACAGAGAAGGATAACATTAATCTGGGTGTAGTGTGGGTGTTGAGAACAGTTATTTTCAAACACTGCTGACAGCAACTAGGCTGCGTATAACAAAAATCTAAAAATCTTGTATGCTGTTTAATTCAGCAATTACATGTTTACACATTTATTTTAAAGAAATATTTGGACAAATAAAAAAATAATATGGTAAGATTTTTCTGTAACTCAAAGTTGGTGCCACACAAAAAAGCATTTGTGAAAAATAATATCATTTGCTATTTCTTGGACATTAATATAATAACTATAACCTGTAACAAACAGCATGCTTCTCATGTAGAACTTTAGTTTTAATTATATTACATATTTTTTGTTTATTTACAAATCCCTCTTATCATTCTGTTTAAAATCACAGTACCATGTTTCCAGATATCAACTCTTCTACTTACACATTTATTTTTAGCCAAAAAATTGAGTAAATAAATTACAAAGCCCATGGTCACATTTTTAACATGATTACTGAGAAATTAAAATTCAGAATTTGTAATTCATAGCCAAAAGCTTGCAGTATTTCTTCCAAAAGTCTAGAGAGTATAAGCAATTCTTTTCCCAGTGATAATGCAAATTAATAAAAGATAATGGTTTCTTGGACATGTACATATAAACATACATATTCAGTTAAATACTATTACTATTGGAATAACTAACAAAAATAAAATAATTTCTTTAGAAAAATGGTCACATAAGAAAAAATGATGTTCAAAATAGATCTAGTGGAGTCATAAGACAAGGAAGAAATACAGAGAAGGGTGCATAAATTGCAAAACTATGAATTAGACAAATTATAAGGAAAAATATTGAGGCTTGATGAAAATGTATAAATTAAGTAAAGAGAGAAGAATAAAAAAAATTGGAACACTGGTTTTTTTATACATGTTAGTTGTTAGTTTTTAAAATTTTAGCTCTTAAAGTCTATGTTATATAAATTATTCAAAACGTTTAATTGAATAACATATAAGCATTTGTTATGTCAGAAAAACATGACAAATGTTTATATGTTATTCAATTAAACATTTCCCAAAATAAGGCATTTAAATAAAGGAGTTTGTTTTTTTGATGATGTCCTCAGACTATGCACTGCTGTGTGTTACCAATAGTATTTTCAAATAAATTATCTGATCAGACTTTTGGAACTAAATGCCCTCTTCTCTGTCTGATTTGACAATGATAGGTTAGGGATAAGGAGGGAAGGGGGAATGGATGCTTTGTCCAGAGGTGTCTGTAGAGAAACAGATGATGCTAGGAGACGCTTTGTCAATTAGGAGTAATAAACTGACCAGAGAGGGCTCCTGAGGAAGAAGAAACAACATATGGATAGGGTCCCCAAGGGCTGCCCAGATGTTTGGTCTATGATGGAGGGTTTCTAAGGACTGACCAACCAAAAAAATGACAGATAAACCATAAAATGAAGATATGATCAAAGCCACAATAGAGGATCTTTGGGAAATGTGTACAGTCGAGGTACGAGTGTCCCTAAATGACCTACTCTCATTAACACAGCAAAAAATCACACCTATCAGCGTCATGATGGTTTACAAATGCCATGGAAATCCCTAGAAATTGCCTTCCATGGATAGACAGGATTCTCCCCCCTCTTTTCCAAGAAAAACCATGAATATCGAACCTCACACTTAGCATAAAATTAGGAAATCAGCACCAAAGGAAAAACCTTGTTAAGCTCAGGGTCTTCTTACCCAGCAGAGGCTGACCTACTCCTTCTCTAGAATATACTGTGTTTTAATATAAACTTTGTCATTTTGCCAGCTTGCACCAGCTTGCTTTGGTCATTTACTCTGCCACCTCAGTACTAGTAACCACTCTTTGATACTGGGAACCAAAAACAGGAGAACATGGGGACCTGACACCTGATCTCCACACCTAACAATAATTCTTGAAAATGTATTAATTGGGTGAAGACAGAAGAATAAAAAAAAATTGGAACACTGTTTTTTTAATACATGTTAGTTGTTAGTTGTTTTTATAAATGTTAGCTCTTAAAGTCTATGTTATATAAATTATTCAGTTGTCCATTACAATGATGGAAATGGAATATTTACAAATCTAAGGCAGTGATTGCTTCCATGGTCTCCAATAAAAATACAAAACAACTTCCATAGACTACAAGCCATCTCCCTCTCAGCTTCACCCAAGGGCATCAGCCCTTGAATGATCTCCAGATTGTCCTCATCTGTCAACTGTAGCTGTCAAACAAGAAAACCAATATGTGTCATACTGAGAGCATAATACATTCATAGATGTAAGTGACCAGGATATTGGAAGAGAGAGTAATGAGAAAAAAATTTATGGCCATCACCTTTTGCTTAGGGAACCATAAATTTTATACCCTATAGGTGAAGATTTCATTCTCAATCTCCACAATGCAAAGAGAAAAAAAATAAAGGAAGAATTAAGTTTCACAAGGTGAAAATAGTTCATGTCAGCAATCCTTCCACTACGTTTGGCATTAAGCATTAGTCAAGCTTTTATAAGGAGCGGTAAGTGGCAGCATATTTGTTCTTTCCATCTCAAATTCATTCAACTTGAAAGCATTGCTCATGTAAGATGACAGGATGACAGACTTCCAAGATAAGGAGAAAGAAAAAATGCAATAAATCTGTATTTCACTGAGACCTTTTGATATCATCTCACATGGTATTCTCATCAACATTCTTGATAAATTGTAGAATGTATACAGGAGGTTCACACCCAAATGGTAGTAATCAACGACCCTGTCAACCTCAGGTGATGTATTTAAAAGTATCAAAATAGGTAAACCAAAACATGTCACTTTCTATATCTTAACAGAAGTCTGAGAGCAAAAAAAAATGATGTCAGACTGCTTTTTAAATTAGAAGATGACATCATACCAAGTGAAGCTGGTAAGAAATTGATAACAGGTTTTTAATTATTGTGATGAACTGGATAAATCCCACTAAACATGATGAAAATATGTTTGACTGTTCAACTAAATAGTACAATTATTCAACTGAAACCATAATTGCAGAAATTATTTAAATGCTTCAACAAGTAGGATCCAGTAATTTCCTTCTTGCTTTCTTTAACACCATTTAAAGAGCTTATATAAAACAGAATTTGATTAGGGATCCTTAAGGTAAACTCTACTTACATCTTCTATAAAATAGTAATGAACACACACGAAGTTTGGGAAACTACGTAATTCTGCAGTTGTGGAGCTTCTTATTGTCAAAATCTTAGAAGATTTTCTATACCTTATATTTTGAGATTGAGAAATAGACACTATTATGTTTTTACTTTTGATAACAAAAAAGAATAAACTTGTCTTCACTAAATGACAGCTGAAAGAATATTGCTTCTCTTTCACTGAGGGTTGCCTGGAGTAGTGAAAAGTGTGTCTATATCACTAGAAATGACTTTTTAGTAATTTAGTGAGATGGACTTTCTGAAATGTTCCACAATCCTTTCTGGCAATTGGTATTCACAACTTTATGTAATCCTATCCTCTGAATAGACTGAATTTAGTGACTTTCTTCTAATGAATAAAATCCTACAGTATTAATGTGATGTTGCTATTGAGGTTTGGTGATAAAAGGGATGTGCCCTGGTTCTGCTTGCTGTCTCTCCTCTCCTGGATTACTCGTGTTGGGGGACGCCAGGTGATGTGTTGTGAAGCAGCATGATGGAAAAAATCACATGCAAAGGTACAGAGCCTACCCATAACTATGTGAATGACCTTAGACATTTATCATTCTACAATCAAAAAACTTCAGAGAAAATTGCACCCTGAATGGACAAGTTGACTTCTGCTTGGTGGCAGTCCCTGTGTCAGAGACAAGCAGCTAAGTGAATTCTGTCCTTAAGCCACAGAAACTGTGGAAAAATAAATATTTTTTTAAGGACACAGGTTCTTTTGTTTTTTAGAAGTTTGTGATCATTGATAGATAAAAAAATAATTTTATTATTTTGTTGTTTAATACCTCAGCAAAGCTTTAGAATGAAGCAGTGAAGGAACATAAGGTGAGCAGCAGCCTGTCAGCAGCACTTTGGAAACCGAGGACACCGAAGCCAAGGGGTTAGACAAACATCAGAAAAATCTTACTGCAAACTGTACCATAGGAAATGTTGGTTATATAATAACAAAACGCTTCACAAAACTGAAACTTGCAGATATGTGAAATTAGAAAAATACCGGATGAGTAATTGATCAAAAAGAGAACGTAATGCTCATATTTGCATAATTACATATTGAATGAGGTAGAATAGACAACAAGTAAAAATCAGGCAAAATTCAGTGATAAAAGAAAAAAAATCCCAAAATAATCAAGACCCCCAAATCAAAGAAAATTAGTATGAAAATAAACATATTATAAGATATGACTTTAAATTTTGAGATAAAAATCCCAATGACTTAATACCAACAATTTGAATTGCTTATGCAGAAATAAAACAAGTTTTATCTCAAACTTCCTCATTAAAAATTGGACAGCCCCATGCAGAAGAATGCAGTAGGATTCATATCTCTCACAACTTACCAAAAATTAATTCAAGAAGGATAAAGACTTAAATATAAAGCATGAAAGCATAGAACTGTAGAAAAAAAATGTATTCAATGCCTACTCCCACTTCCAATTTGGAAGTATCCCCATTCTCCAGATGGGATCCAACTTTTCTCAGTTTATCTCTTAACACATCTCAGACCCAACTAGTCTGCCTGTGGGATACAGCTGAGGCCTAAACTCAGGGGTCGGTGCTGAAGGCACATAAGCAGGTCACTAAAGGGAGTCCAGGGTGTTCTGCTAATTGGGGGCTGAAGAGCCGGATTGTTAAGCAGCGTACTTGTTGATTGGGCAGATATAACATGAGATGAGCAGCTGTTCACGCATTTATATGCAGAGCCAGTATCCAGGAAAAAGTCTTCTAGATATTGGGCGAAGCAAAAAATTTATGAATAAGAGTACAAAGGCAATTACAACCACAAAACATAATAAATAAACGGGACCTGATGAAATTACAAAGCTTATATAGCCCAAGAAATAACAGAACAAATAGACAATCTATAGAATGAGAGAAAAAATATTCACAAATTATACATCCAATAAAGGGGCAATACCCAGAAGCTACAAGGAAGTCAAACACATCTGCAAGGGACAAAAAATTAAAGGTGAGCAAAAGATAAGCTTTTCAAAAGAAGATACACAAATGGCCAACACACATATAAAAAAATATTGAACATCACTATTCATCAGGAAAATGCAAATTAAAATCACAATGAGATATCATCTTTCCCATGTTAGAATGCATTTATTTTAAAGTCCAAACAATAGATGCTGGTTTGGATGAAGAAAAGAATGGTTATACACTTTTTAATAGAACTGCAAATTAGTACAACCTTTATAGAAAAGTGTAATTTACAAAAGCCACTAAACAAGGCAAACTACAATCAATAAGTATGTATTTTAAAAAAGAAAAAAGAAAAAAATAAGAAGGATAAAAAGCAAAGAAAAAGATCAACACAAT
>CAUYQV010175829.1:0-15037 GCA_963574575.1 Galagoides demidoff
CCTGTGGTCCCAGCTACTTGGGAGGCGGAGGCAGGAGACTCGCTTGAGCCCAGGAGTTGGAGGTTGCTATGAGCTGTGATGCCATGGCACTCTACCCAGGGGGATAGCTTGAGGCTCCGTCTCAAAAAAAAAAAAAGAATATAATCCATCTTTGGTGAGGATTCAGGAAGATGGGCACTTTTATATAGTGCTGGTAGGAAATTTACAATCTTTCTGAAAAGCAGTTTGACAATGTATACCAAAAGCCTTTAAATGTTTAAGGCTGAGCATGGTGGCTCATGCCTGTAATCAAAGCACTTTGGGAGGCCATGGGGGTGGGGGTTGCTTGAGGCCAGAGATTCCAGACCAGCCTGAGCAACATAGTGTGACCTGGTCTCTACAAAAAATAGAAAGTTAGCCAAACATGTGTATGTTTGTAGTCCCAAGTGCTTGAGATGCTGGGACAGGAGGATTGCTTGAACCCAGGAGTTCAAGGTTTCAGTGAGCTATGATCATGCCACTGTACCCTAGCTTGAAAGGCAGAGTGAGATCATGTCTCCAAAAAAAAAAAAAAAAGTACGATTAAAAGAGGAGTTACAGATAAGGAAAGGGAGAAGGCTAGAATGAACTATGAATGTCAGGGAATTGAATTTAAATCGGAGGTATTAGTATAATCTCTCCCCACCCCTCATACACACACACACACACACACACACACATACACAGATACAGAAATAGAAATAGGGGTATGTGTGATTATGTGTCTGTATGTGTATATGCGTTCATATATCTCTTACCTCTGTCTGCTGAGAGGGTCTAGAAGCAATGAGACTCCAGTTCCAATGAATATACCTAGTGTCTACATCTTAATGTATAAATACCACCTTTCTGTAGAAGAAATCAAGTGTTTTTGGGAGAATGGATTTTTCCAAGGGTGAGGCAGGGAAAATACTGAAAAATCCTAGGATATCCTGTGGTACCAGAAAGTAAGAAGGTTGCTCAAAGATGAAGGAAACCTGTCAAAAAAGAGACAATAATCACCTTTTAGGGGTTCTCAATGACCAAAAATGGGACAGTTTGAACAAAAAAATAATAATAATTTTATGGTATTTTATAGCACATAGACTATAATGAGTACCTATCTATCAGTCTGCACTTATATAAATAAATAGGCTGAGTGTGGTGGGTCACGTCTTTAATCCCATCACTTAGGGAGGCTGAGGTGGAAGATTGCTTGATGCCAGGAATTTGAAATCAGCCTGGGCAACATAGTGAGACTCTGTCTCTGCAAAAAATAAAAATTAGCAGGTACAAGTGAATCTTTCTAAGAGTAGAATATAAACGTTTTAACACAATAACTAAGAAAACGACACGAAGGCTCTGTTAACCAGTTTGATGGAAGTGTTTCAGATTGTGTGTGAAAACCCCACACTGTACCCCAGAAGTGCATTAATGTACACAGTTACCATTCAATAAAATAAATAAATAAATAAATAAATAAATAAATAAATAAATAATAATTAGCCAGACATGGTTGGAACCCACTTGTAATCCTAAGCAATTCAGGAGATTGAGGCCGGAGGATCACTTGAACTCAAGAGTTGGAGGTTGTGGCTCGGCGCTAGCCACATACACCTAAGGTGGCGGGTTCGAATCCAGCCCAGACCCACCCAACAACAGTGATGGCTGCAACCAAAAAATAGCCAGGCATTATGGTGGGTGCCTGTGGTCCCAGCTACTTGGGAGGCTGAGGCAGGAGACTTGCTTGAGCCCAAGACTTAGACGTTGCTGTGAGCTGTGATGCCACAGCACTCTACCCAGGGGGATAGCTTGAGGCTCTGTCTCAAAAAAAAAAAAAGAGTTGGAGGTTGCTGTGAGCCATGCTTCTATCACTGGACTCCAGCCTGGGCAATACAAGATCATGTCTCTAAAAAAAAAAAGAAAGAAAGAAAGAAAAAACTAATAAATAAATAGATAAATGGCAGAGAAGGGAAAGCTCTTTCTTACCATGAAATTCCAAATAAATGTAGAAAGACTTATGAAAATAAATGTCACTTGGGAAACATGATAATAATAAATATTTCAAGCATACTAGGTCAGACAATTAAGTTCATGAACTCATCCTAGAAAAAGTGCTATATACCTCATTGCTGAATATCATCACTATGATCACCTTTGAAGTATTCTCCTTAAGAAGCACCTAGTCCATCCTTCAAAAGCACTTTTTCTGAAACGAGTTTTCAAACTTAATTGTCTGACCTTGTGAAAAGCAGAAACAGATATTTATATTGTCTTAAGGTATCTCCTTATATATATATATTTCAAAACAACATGTTGTGCATAATAAATATGTGCATTTTTATTTTTTTTCAACTGAAAATAAAATAATAAAGGCATCTCCTCACAAAATACTCACAAAAGGCAAAATAGTAACTTTATAGTGCAGAAATCTGGTGGATACCATCCTAAGTTATCAAAGTCAGTATCACCAGTATTGGGATAAATCAACATTATGTGCTTCTATGATGTGTTGAGAAGGACACAACATCACTTCTGAGTATAAAATGCATAACCTGAATTTAATTGAGGAAATATTAGACCAAGATTGAGGGATATCTTACAAAATAATTGGCCAGTACTCTTCAAAAGTGTCAACTATGTGCGGGATTAGCTAGATAATTTCCAGATACCACTTCAAATTAACATGTGAGGTTCCTTCTTCAACAATGATTAAGAATTCGAGAAAGCAACTGAAAAACATAAAACCAAACATGCAGAGCCCTGCACAACTGCACATGTGGCATGTCCATGGAGCTGGCCCTGAGGTTGTAAAAGACAAAAACTGAAAAAATGTCCTGCATTTGAGGGGCATGGAAACTAAATCGAATGACGGATCCTGCACCAGATCAAGAACATTACTGGAACAAAATAAAAAATGTAAATAAGGTCTGTAGAGTAGATAATAGTATTTTAACAATGTTAATTTCCTGATTTTGATTATTGTATTGTAGTTATATTAGATATGAATATATGACAAATCTGAATACATGAAAATACTTTGTATTGTTTTTGCAAATTTTTCTAAATCTCAAATTATTTCAAAATGAAAAATAGAGTAATAAGAGATACAGATTAGCGAGCATTGTAGGATCCCATGAAGTCATCTTGAAAATAGAACTTAAGACTTGATGCCAGGCCGGGCATGGTGGCTCACACCTGTTCTCCCAGTGCTGTGGGAGGCCGAAGCGGGTGGATCACCTGTGCTCAGAGGTTCGAGACCAGCTGAAGACCCCCCTGAGGCAGAGTGAGCCAGAGTGAGACCCCATCTCTACAACAAGACAGCCGGACCTTGTGATCCCACCTACATGGGGGGCAAGAAAACACTACAGGAGGAAGAAGTAATTAAAAAAAAAAAAAAGACTTGATGCCTGTGGCTTAAGTGGCTAGGGCGCCAGCCACATGTACCAGAACTGGTTCAAACCCAGCCTGGGCCTGCCAAAAAATGACAACTACAACTAAAATATAGCTGGACGTTGTGGTGGGTCCCTGTAGTCCAAGCTACTTGGGAGGCTGAGGCAAGGGAATCGCTTGGGCCCAAGAGTTTGAGGTTGCTGTGAGCTGTGATGCCACCACACCCTACCCAGGGCACCATAGTGAGACTCTGTCTCAAAAAAAAAAAACTAAAAAATGAGTTTGGAAGAATGGATAAGATGTGAATGAACAGAAAGGAGATTTAACTGGCATAAGAGGAAAAACATGTAAAGAAATGCAAAGTCCTTGGCTTTTAAATGTAATAAAAAATAAAATATATGTTTATATCATTTTCCATATCAATTCCATTTCTAATAAATTTACCTAAGGAAATAACAAAAGACATACACAAATATTTAGTATATACATAAAATTTTCTTAAAATAGTATATAAACACTGTTATAAAACAAAAAAATATTGGGAAACCATCAAAATGGCTAATAAGAGGCATGAGCCACAGTGTCCAGTCCACATCTATAATTTTTTTTTTTTTTAGAGACAGAGTCTCATTTTGTTGCCCTGGGTAGAGTGCTGTGACATCACAGCTCACAGCAACCTCCAACTCCTGGGCTTAGGTGGAGAATCCTCAAATAATTCAAAATAGACCTTCCACTTGCTCCTGCAATCCCATTACGAAGCAGCCACCCAGAAGAAAAAAATTCATTTTATCATAAGGACATTTTCACTAGATTGTTTATTGTAGCTCAATTTACAGTTGTCAAGATGTAGAAACACCCTAAATGTCCATCAACCCATTAATAAATTGTGGAATACTATTCAGGCATGAATAATGCCATGGAATACTATTCAGCCATAAAAAGATGGAGACCTTACTCTAAAAAAAAAGGTGAACTGATAAGTGCTTTTTCCTCCAAATGTAGCTTACTGGCTTCTTGCAGCATAAAAAATAGTTGTAAGTCTTGTTTCTTGTTAATCCATAGCTATGACATGCATTTTGAAATGAACTTCAGAGAACTCTTTCAAAGAGTTACTATTTAATCTATTTTTAAAATATAAAAGTATAAAAAGAATTTTAAAAATCACTCTTTTCCTGTCTATATTTTTTGATCTTTATCAATCTAGATATGCAGTTTTATACCTCATTACAATTATGGTATATAATTATATATCTCTACTTTTTATTTATTTTATAAAATTTGCCCATATTTCTGCATTTCTGTCACTTTAATATCTTTATAATATAATGTTCCATTGATATATATATATACATATGTATAATTTTTTTCTATTATTATTATTTTTATATTATGCCTATGTAGGTAATTTCTAATGTTTAACTCTTAGACATTTTTCTGTACTCCTCTTTACATAGCTTTTATTTTATTCTTTGTAATGGCTTCTTTTTTTTTCTTTCTTATAGCATAACTGTGTACATTAATGCAATCATGGGGTATATAATGGCTTCTTTATGACAAATTCCCAGGAATAGATATGTGGCATTGGTTTGCTTCCCCCAAAGGATCCATGTGCATTTTTAAAGCATTTCATCTATCTCTCAGTTTGTGGCTGTCCCACCATGGCTTACCAAACAGCAGCTGCCTTGTGATCTTACTATCATTCATTTCCCACACATATCTCACTCTGCTGAGCTAATCTGCAGTATGCATCCTTTCAATACATGTTATCTAACTATAATCCTAGTTACCCTCTCTTACCAGCTGGGGTTTTACCAGGTATGTGTGGAATTTAAACCATTTGCAAAAGTTGAAGATTTCACTAGCAAACCAAGTCATATAATTTAACAAACTATTGTACATTTCCTCTGCTTCATAGAACTTTTGGAATTTTATATCAAACTTATTACATATCTTGTTATCCAGTGTGTAAACTGGATGATCGGGCTTTTATTTGATCTGTTCATAGTCAGAGATTCACATCTTTCAGATCAGTATATGCTATGGACAACCTATGGTAATTCTAGGTTTCAATAGTGCATACTGTTATAAAACAAATAATTCTTCAGTTAACTGTTTACCCATCGATGTTGAACATTGTGTTCAAGAATACCAAGGTGGATTGCATGAGCTCAGGAGTTAGAGAACAACCTGAGCCAGAGCAAGAGCAAGACCCCCTCTCTAAAATAGCCAGGTGTTGTGGTGGGTGCCTGTAGTCACTTGGGAGGGTGAGGCAAGAGAATCGCTTGAGCCCAAGAGTCTGAGGTTGCTGTGAGTTGTGACACTATGGTACTCTATCAGGGTGCAATAAAGTGAGACTCTGTCTCAAAAAAAAGAATACCAATAGGAATCACCACAAGGAAGTTTTGGAATCATGGTCTTGAAGATCATAGATAAGCTTAATCTGTTGAGTTCAGAGTTTCCTGGAGACTAGACACGTATTTTAATACTAGTTTTATTTACTCATTTATTCACATGTTCCTTTAATAAACATTTACTGCCTGGCACTGTGTCTGATGTTATGCCAAAATAGTGAACAAAGCAGACATACTTCTTCCACTCATGGTATTTGTAGTGTAGTGTGTTTTTGTATCTATAAATGCCAGCCCAAAATTCTATAAAATTATTTATGATATTGACTACAAAAGAGGAGGGGACTATGAAACCATATATATGTAAGAGGAACCTAAGCAATTAGGTTGGAGGAGGTGACCTGAAAACTGAGTTCTGGCCAGGCATATAGTGTGGCTCACTCCTGTAATCCCAGCACTATGGGAGAGTGAGGTGGAGGTGGGAGGATTGCTTTAGGCCAGAAGTCTAGGACCAGCCTGGGCAACATAGTGAGAACCTGTCCCTACAAAACATTTGAACATTAGCCAAGTGCGGTGGCAGGTGCTTGTAGTCCAAGCTGCCATATTTGAGAGGCTGAGGTAGGAGGATCTTTTAAGCCCAGGAGTTTGAGGCTGCGGTGAACTACCATTGTGCCACTGCACTCACTGCACTTCAGCCTAAGTGACAGAGTGAGACTCAATCTCTAGAAAAGAGAAAATAAATAAAAATAAAAAACAATAACAAAAACAAACCAACAAACCAAGCCCTGAAGAAACAACAGTAGGAGTTAGCCAGGTCAGCAAGGTGGGGAAGAGTATGCCAGTCATGGGGATCAATATGCATGAAGAATATCCTAGACTTTTTTTTTTTTTTGAGACAGAGTCTCGAGCTGTCACCCTGGGTAGAGCGCTGTGGCGTCATAGCTCACAGCGACCTCAAACTCTTGGGCTTAAGTGATTCTCTTGCCTCAGCCTCCCAAGTAGCTGGGGCTACAGGTGCCGGGCTTTTTTTTTTTTGGTTATAGTTGTCATTGTTGGCAGGCCTGGGCTGGATTTGAACCCCCCAGCTCTGGTATATGTGGCTAGCACCCTAGCTGCTGAGCTATAAGCACCAAGCCATAGACATTCTATACAGATAGAATGAAAAGTAGGCCAAGACTGAAGTTTAGAGAATTTGGGAAAGAAGTGAGGAGGCTGGATAGGCCATGGAGGCTTGTGGTCAGGAAAAAGGTTTTTGTCTTTGGCCTTAAGAGAATAGGAAGCTCTTACATTTGGATTAAGGAAGAAGAACCTTTCAAAAGAGTACTTAGAAGAACATGCCAAAGATGTAGCCAATAAAAAAAAAAAATGGAGACAATAGGGCAATGGGAACTAAAGAAAAAGAATATGTCTTTTAAAAGGTTGAAAGGTGAATATAATGATTACCGAAAAATCAGAGCTCTTTCTCCAGAGATATTTACTTAATTGTTGTGGGGTAGGGCTGAGGCATCAGTATTTTTAAAAACTTTCCAAGTGTTTCTATAAAAGCCAAGTTTGAGAAACATTGCTCTAAGTGTATGTGGGTGGTGATGGTGGTGATTTAACACTGTAGAAGGAAAACCATGTTTGAATGCTATGTAGGTATCCAGTATATCAAGAAAAAGGTTGAAGGCGGTGCCTGTGGCCCAAGGAGTAGGGCGCCAGCCCTATATACCAAAGCTGATGGGTTCAAACCCAGCCCTCTCCAAAAACTGCAAAAAAAAAAAAAAAAAAAAAGTTGAAGATTAAAGAAAGATATAAAGAGCTTTGACCTCTTTCGTCTGAGGTTTTTGTTTAAGGCCTTTGTATACTCCTTGAGTACAAGTGTAGCAAAATAATAATATGGGATCATGGTAACACATTTCACACATCAATAAGGAATAGGTCATACATGTAGACTCTGTGCAATTATATTTATTTTGAGAATTTCTGTGAAAGCCAAATATTCTTAGAAAATGTAAGAATCCAAGTATACTAATATTTCCCAGTTTAACTAAGTTAATTAATATTTTACAGAGATTGAGAACATCTTCTCTCATTATAATAGTTTCATCTGATTTATAAGAATGTACCAGAATATATTATTTATGTCTAGAGTTGTAGTAATGGGGTATGGAAAAGTTTTTTCTTTTCTTTTCTTTTTTTTTTTTTTTTGAGACAGAATCTCACTCTGAGTGCCATGGTATCATCAAACCTCACAGTAACCTCAGCTCCTGGGTTCAAGCAATCCTCCTGCCTCAGTCTCCTGGTAGCTGGGACCATGGCATCCACCACAACTCCTGGCTAGTTTTTCTATTTGTAGAAGAGATGGGCTCTCACTCTTGTTTCGGCTGGTCTCAAACTCCTAAGCTTGAACAATCCTCTTGGGCCTCCCAGAGTGCTAGGATTACAGGCATGATGAGGCACTGTGCCTGGCCTGGTTCATAAGTTTTTAATGGCAAATTTTAAGGGAGCACAAAAAGGAGTTTTCCTTTCTAAAATAGGATATGATGTTATACACCAGATAAGACTGAAACTTCTATTGTTGAAAGGTGGGAAACGTGGCAAGAACCTCTAAGTTATTATGTATTACATTTTATTACAAAGTTAGAAAGCAAATAGCTGGGCAATGTGGTGAGCATCTGTAGTCCCAGCTATTTGGGAGGCTGAGGCAAGAGAATGGCTTAAGCCCAAGAGTGTGAGGTTGCTGTGAGCTGTGATGGTACAGCACTCTACCCAGGGCAACATAGTGAGACTCTGTCTCAAAAAAAAGAAAAAAGAAAAAAGTTGGAAAATTTAAATGTGTTTCCATCGTGATGTCTGCACGGAGAAAAATGGGTGGTATGGGCTGCTGTTGTTCCTAAAACTTTTGCTGCTATTAACCATGGGAAAGGAAGATGAACAAAATAAGCTATTTAGAAAAATTGGAGTTTAAGAGTAGTATGAGTTCATAGGAGAAATACAGTGGTAGCTAGAAAGGGGATAAGTTAACAAGTTAGGAAAAGTTTGATGGCAGGAAAAAAATTGCAGGTTAAATTCTCTAGGCAAAGAAAATAAAGCTTGAAAAGACAAAAGACTGAGAATTAGACTCCCTCAGATACCCTCATCTTTTTTTTTTTTTTGAGAAAGAGTCTCTGTCGCCCTTGCTAGAGTGCAGTGGCATCATCATAGCTCACAACAAACTTCAACTCCTGGGCTGTATTAAGGCTCAGGTGGGACTATAGGCAAGTGCCACCATGCCCAGCTAGTATTTGTATTTTTTGTAGATAGGAGGCCAGGTTGGTCTTGAAGTGGCCTCAAGTGTGATCCTTCCCCTTTGGTCTCCCAGAGTGTACTAGGCTCATCATTACCATCATATAACTGTCCTTATGTCCAGACAATTCCTATGTTAAGTTAAATATTTTAAATAGAGGTGAAAATTATATAACAAAATTAACCATTTAAAAGTCTGCAATTCAATAGCATTTAGTACACTCACAATTTTGTGGAATCACCACTTCTATCTAGTTTCAAAACATTCTCATGTTCATCCCATATTCATTCTATTTAATCCCTCTCCCCCAAACCCTATATCCATTAGACAAGCACTCTCTATTTCCCTCTCCTGATAGCCATTGATAATCACCTTTCTGTCTCTATAGACTTACTTATTCTGGATAATTCATAGAAATGGAATTATAGAATGTGTTACTTATTGTGTATTGTATCTGGGTTCTTTGATTTAACATAATGATTTTTTTAGAGATAAGATCTTGCTATGTTGCCCAGGCTGGAGATCAGTAGTTGTTCACAGGCCCAATCATTGTACATTATACCCTTGAACTTCTGGGCTCAAGTGATTTTTTTGTCTCAGTCTCCTGAATATCTGAAAACTAGAGGTGCACCCCACTATACCCGATGTTAACAATGTTTTTGAGATTTATCAACATGTAGTACATATCAGTACCTCTTTCCTTTTTATGGCTGAGAAATATTCCATTGTGTGGATATAACACATTTTGTTTATCCATTCATCTGTTGATAGACATTTGGGTTGTTCCTACCATTTGGCTGTGAGGAATAGTATTGCTGTGAACATTCATGTAAACCATTTTTATTCCAACATTGTTTTTAATTATTGTGAGCATATACCTAAGAATGGAATTGCTGGCTCCTATGGTAATTCTATATTTAACTTATTGAGGAACAACCAAACTATTTTTAACAGTTGATGTACCATTTTATATTTCTATCAGCATTTTCTATTTTTTTGATTATAGATATCCTAGTGGATGTGAAGTGGTATCTTATTATAGTTTTGATTTGTATTTCCCTAATAAATCAAGATATTTGATTAAGAAAAATATTAATTTAATACTTTCATATGCTCATTAATACTCAAGGAGTTGAGGTTAATACAGTTAATGTAGTTGAGACTCAGGTAGGACTGAAAACTAGAGGTGCACACAACTGTACCCGATGTTAACATAATGTTTTTGAGATTTATCAACATGTAGTATGTATCAGTACCTCTTTCCTTTTTATGGCTGAGTAATATTCCATTGTGTGGATATAACACATTTTGTTTATCCATTCATCTGTTGGTGGACATTTGGGTTGTTCCTACCTTTTGCCCAATTTTTAGTTTTGGTTGTTGAATTATGTAAATTCTTTATATATTCTGGATACTATACCCTTATTAGATACATGCATATAATTTGCAAATATTTTCTCTCTTCCTCTATTAACTTTTACATCTGTATCCTGGTAGTCATTTCTTCCTTTTGAAAGATCATCATAATAAATGTATTGCTAACTATGCCCTCACCACTTAGTCCTTCCTTCCCTAAGGATTTCAATAATGTTCATTATACAGGACACTCAAGTTTCTTAGACTGAGTGGTAGGCACATGGATGTCTCTTTTACTGAATTTTTAAATTATTCTTATATTCTATTCACTTTTGAGTATTTCAAATTCACTTGTGTTTGTTTATTCACTTTTTTGATATGTGTTTTCATATCAAAAATTTTAAATGATTGTCAATGATTCTTCTGATTATTACTCCATTTCCGTATTTCTGTCCTCATTTTCATTAACATACTTTTAGAATGAAGTCTTTTTGCTGCTTCATTTTACTGGTGCCTCTTTAATCTCTTGAAACACAAACATAAAGAAATGTTCTTGTCCTAAAATAATGATACTTTTGAGTCTCTGCCCCACCACATCTTTCTTCTCTCTAGGTGATGTCACTCCTGATTCACTCACCTAGTTGCATCATGCAGATCACCCCTCAATCTGTCTCTCCAAGCCTAACCCCTAACTCAAATTTTAGAATTTCATGCTAGATATTTCCAGTCTTTTAGTTTATCAGACGTATTTCCACTATTAATGAAGTTATTTCCAGTCCAGTTTCCTATTTCTGTAGCCTCCTAGCTTTGTAGTAATTGTTGGTTCCTCCCTATCACACTTTCTGATCAGTTATAACGTCTTGTGATTTCTACTTTAAGGTACTACACTTACAGACAGTGGTCATCATCCTATTTTAATCTATTATCGCAGGGTGCTGGAAGTATTTCAATAGTCCCTTTCCATCTGACTCCATTTCCTCTCCCTCCTTAGGAGATAACGGAAATCTTTAAACAGAGCAATGCCATGAAAGGTGATGCTCTGTAAGAAAGATAACTTTGGTAGTATTGTAGAAGATGAAGTGGAGAAGGTAGGGTATTGACCCTCCTTAATGAAGCCATGTAGCCCAGAACTTTGGCGATGGAGAAGGATGTAAAAATAGGAAAGTTGACTGGTGACCTGGAATGACTTACCCACGCTAACATCCTGTACTGTATCTGACTCCCATAAATGAAGTACTCCAGCGAATTTTTGCTAAAGGAGCAATACCCGCGATTCTGTAGGAATCGACACGCTCGCAGTGGGAAATCCAACCCCCACAGCCCAGCTGGCTGATCCCAGACTGGCGGCCTGCGTCTCTCTAGCTTCCGTCTCTATGGTTCGGGGAATCTCCAGGTCTCAGCTCCGCAGGTCTGACTTTTGCGCGTGCGTGAGCCCAAGCTCGTGCCCGCCCGCCCTCAACTGCCCGGCCCCGGGTGGGAGGGGTGGGTCTGGGAACATTGCTGCGGCTGTCGCCGCCTCCCCAGCGCCCGGAGCTTTTCTCCGGCCAAGCCTGCGCGGGGGGAGTCCTTCACTATCTCCTCGGGCAGCGGCCACCCGCCCCCAGATGGTTGGTCCGGAGGATGCCGGAGGCTCCTCGGGAAGAAACGCCAAGTTGCTCCCGGTCCCGGCGCCGGAGCCTGTGGGCCAGGACGGGAAGATGATCCGGGCCACGGGCGGCTTTGGCGAAGGCGTCGGCGCTGTGGAGCTGGCGGAGGAAACTGAGGAGGAAGAGGAGGAGGAGGAGGAGGAGACGCCGCCTGGTCAGGTCCTCCAGCATTACCTCGCGGCGGCCGGGGGTCAGCTGGAATCAGGGCTTTGCTACTGTTCGCTGTCCGCTGGTCAGGCCCGCGCACCGCCGCCCTCGTCAGCCCTGCGCTCGGACGCCTGCCCGCTGGGCTCGGGCTCCAAGCACCGCGGCGGAGAGACAGCAGATGCCCGCACGCCGCGGCACCGAGGCATGACAAACGGGGATTCGGGCTTTCTGCCGGGCCGGGACTGTCAGGACCTGGAAGCGGCTCGCGGACTGGCCCGCGAGTCGCGCCGCCGCCGTCCCTGCGGCCGTCTCCGCCTGGAGGGGCCTGGCGACGAGGATGCGGACGGAGCGGAAAGCCCGTCTGACTGGGCCGCGCCGCTGGAGGACCCGCTGCGGAGCTGCTGCTTGGTGACGGCGGACGCTGAGGAGCCCGAGGGCGCGGGCAGCGGCTCGGGGTGCAGTCTGGCCAGCGGCGGCAGCAGTAGCGAAGACTTAGAGCCCACGGGAGCCGTCGCGGGGGCTTCCGAGGAGAGCGCGGCCCACGTCACCTCGGCCGAGAGGACTAGGGGGGACGCGGAGCCGCGTCTCGGCTTCTCTGACGTTCACTTGAACTCTCGGAACACTTACGAGGTGAGCCGCCGCCAGAGCTCCGGCGACCACCTTGCGCTGGTGGGGCCGCAGGTGCCCTCCTCGCCAGCGACGGAGCAGGGCCCGGTGGGGACCTCGGCCCGGGCTCGACGGAGCGGCGGTTTTGCTGACTTCTTCGCCAGGTACTGCGTGGGGGCTCGGGGCGGAGTCGAGGCCGCTGTCGGAGCCGGGAGCTCGCGGAGAGCGGCTTGGGTGGCGGTTTCCGCGCTGGCCCCGCACGCGTCAGGATTTAGCTTTGATTTGTCAGTGGGAGAAGAGGAACTGGGTTTGCTTTGTGTTTCTGAAGGAATTGAGAACTCAGTGGAGAGCGAGTCTTTCCTTGCCCAGCCTTGGGGGGAGGCTGTACCTGGCATTCACACCTGCTTACTGAGCATTCACGTCCGGCCATCCTGCTAGTGACTTATCTGCAGTTGCCTCTTCCGGAAAAGGAGATAACCTTCTTTGTCCCAGTTTTTTTTTTTTTTTTTTCACTTGTACCGCAAAGTTTGGCTTGGTGGGGTGGTGGTATGCGTACGCTTGTGGTTGTGAAAGAGGAAAGAAAGTTATTTTGGAGATCTGTTTATTTGCGTGGAGTCTAAACCCATTCAGGTGTTTTGGGAATTCTTGACGTTAGAAGTGGTTGTGTTTCATTCCTGTCAGTGGCCTTTATTAAAACGCAGGTAGTTTGGTGTTTGGAATTTCCCAGCCTTTAAAGCCAAATTACTATAAGCGCATTATCTAGGAAATTTTTCTCTCCTTTTCCCACCTCTGCGTTCACTTTTTTTGTTTTTTTTGTCTTTTGTGATTTGACTTAATATGCTTGGAACTGAATTATGGTGCTGGACGTTGTACATTTCAGGATGGAACTTTGTTGGTTTAATAAGACTAAACAGAGAAGTAGTCAGGAGATACTTAATGTACTTTACTGAAAAGCCGTTTCTCTTGCGTTAGATTTTGACAGGCTTAAAAAAAATCTCCGGGCAAATAGGAAAATATTCCCAACTTTTAAAACTTTCCCTTTTAGAGTTCTCTGTCTCCTGTTTTCATTTCCTTTCCGGCGATCTTGACCATGACCAGAACAAATTCTGCAGCTCAAGTTTTTAAGGTTATACAATTCTTGTGCAGATTTGTAGACACAAGGGCACAATTCTCTGATTGTAATTGATATTTCTTGTGCCTTTTCTACATTATTATGCTTTGTTTTTTTGCTTGTTTAAATTTACAAATATGAAGTTTCTTAAATCTAGGGGGGATATTCTAATTTTGTGTTACAAGTAGGATAAATATATAGTTGTGAAATCTATGTATGTACAATTGCAAAAATGTATTTTCAGTTTGTAATGGCAGTATTCTAAAAGATCTCAAGTTAGGTTTATGCCTTTGGGTGTTTATTGGTTATTGTATTTATCTTGGTCTTTTTTTTTTTTTTTTTTGAGACAGAGTTTTATTTTGTCGCCCTCCATAGAGTGCGGTGCAGTCATAGCTCAAGGTTCTTGGGCTCAAGCAATTCTCTTACCTCAGCCTCCCCAGTAGCTGGGACTACAGGTGCCCCCGGCTATTTTTTAGAGACAGGGTCTTGCTCATGCTCATGCTCGGGTTTCTCAAACCCTTCAGCTCAGGCAGTCCACCTGCCTAGGCCTTGGTCATGTTTTGAGGTCATTATCAGACCTGGCAGGGGCTTTGGAGATTACTACCTCAACCCCTATACTCTGAGTGCTTTTTCTGTGCCACACATTGGAAATAGAGATGATACAGACAATGGTCCCTGACTTGGAGGTGGCCTGCAGGCTAATGAGGATTAAGTTTTTAGGTGGGGAATCTCCCTTCTTCTAAGGAAGGTAGTTTAGTTAGCGAGTGGCAGAGCACCTCTTTTCACTTTATCACTCTCTTCTCTTTCAAAACCTGTTTCTGCCTCCCGTGCCATGGCGCCACAGCTCACAGCAACCTCAAAGTCTTGGGCTTAACCGATTCTCTTTCTTCAGCTTCCCAAGTAGCTGGGACTACAGGTACCCACCACAACGCCTGGCTATTTTTTATTGTTTTTGTTGTTGCAATTGTCGTTGTTTTAGCTGGCGCAAGCTGGCTTTGAACCCACCAGCTGGGGTGTATGTGGCCAGCGCCCTATCCACTGAGCTACAGATGATGCCAAAAAAAATTTTTTTTGAGACAGTCTCACTATGTCGCCCTTGGTAGAGCACAGCAACATCAGACTCTTGGACTTAAGCGATTTCTCTTGCCTCCGCCTTCCAAGTAGC
>CAUYQV010175830.1:0-11743 GCA_963574575.1 Galagoides demidoff
CCCCTGGGTAGAGTGCCATGGCATCACAGCTCACAGCAACCTCCAACTCCTGGGCTCAAGCGAGTCTCCTGCCTCAGCCTCCCAAGTAGCTGGGACCACAGGCGCCCACCACAACACCCCGCCATTTTTTTGGTTGCAGCCATCATTGTTGTTTGGCAGACCTGGGCTGGGGATTCGAACCCGCCACCTTAGGTGTATGTGGCTGGCGCCCTAGCTGCTTGAGCCACAGGCGCCAAACCTGAACATGCTTATACACATGTCTTTGTGAACATATGTTTTCGTTTCTCTTAAATAAAAAGGAGTGAAGCTACTGAGTCATAGAGTAGGCATACTCTGAATTTTACAAAAAACTGCCAAGCTTTTGAAGGCTGCTTTCCCAAGGTGGTTACATAATTTTCTATTCCCACCAGAAGATGCACAGTTTAAAGTGTTACTAAGAATACAAAGAACAACTCCATATGAATAACTTTAAAATAGGCAAGGGGATGGAGGGGCAGGAAGAAGTTGGTCAGTGGCACCAAGTTAATATCAGCAGGTGGGGTTTCAGGTGTTCTGCTGTATAGCAAGGTGGCTCTGATTAAAGGCAGATACAGGCAGTCCCTAAATTACTAACATCAGACTTAGGTACAGCTCGCACTTATGAACGGAGGTTATCACAGGTAATGAGTAAATGTACCTGTTCGAACCTACATACAAATTCAACTTGGGAACAAACCTACAGAATCTATCTGGTTTGAAACCTGGGGGCTACCTATAGCCAGAAGAGAGGATTTTGAATGTTCTCACCATGAAGAAATGATGAATTATGAGGTGATGGACATGCTGAATACCTGGATATGGTTTCTACACAGTACATACATGTATCGAAACATCACACTGTACCCCATACATATGTTCAATGATTATGTGTCAAAAAGAAATAAAAAAAAAAATCCAGGGCCCTCAAAAAATACGTGCAAAGGAGACATCTCCCCTCTACCCCTGACTTGCAGCACATAAACATGTAGAAAAACACAAGGCTAACAAGCTGGCTTTTAGGGAAAACTAGAATAATCCTCTAACTATCCAATTTAATCAGTAATCAAAAATCTTCCTATAAAAACTAACAAAAAACTCTTCAGGTCCAGGTACTTTTATAAATGAAGTACCTGCAACAACACCCTCTTTTTTTTGGAGACAGAGTCTCAAGCTATTGCCCTGGGTAGAGTGCTGTGGCCTCACAGCTCACAACAACCTCAAACTCTGAGCTCAAGAAATTCTCTTGCCTCAGCCTCCCAAGTAGCTGGGACTACAGGCACCCGCCACAACACCCAGCTGTTTTTTTTTTTTTTTTTTGGTTGTAGTTGTTGTTTGGCAGGTCCAGGCTGGATTCAAACCTGCCCGCTCTAGTGTATGTGGCTGATGCTCTAGCTGCTGAGCTACAGGTGCTGAGCCAAACGTGGCTATTTTTTAAGAGATGTTGTCTCGCTCTGGCTCAGGCTCGTCTCTTACTCCTAACCTCAGACCATTCACCTACCTTAGCCTCCCAGAATGCTGGGAGTACAGGCATAATCCTTGGTGCCCAGCCTCGAAATATAGGAATATTAATAAAAAGATACCCTCATGGAAAAATAGGCAAATGATACCAGCATATTTTTAGAGTAGAGGAAATAGTAAAATAAACATTTGGAGGGAGTCTATTCCTGATCACAGAAACTTGAACTATAGCTAGGGTGAGACATTTTGCATGTACTAGATGGCAAATAGCAAATAAAGTCTCTCGATTCTAAATTTAATGAAGATGTTACCAAGTGGGGATCCTTAACAAATGTAGGTATAAATGTTATAAGCACTTTGAAAATCATTTTGGCATCTCTTACAAAGTTGAAAATGTGCAGTTTGAAACTCAGCAGTCGCTGTGGATGTGTTTTTTAGAGCAGTCCTTGCACAGGTGCATGAAGCATGTGTGAGCTCCCTTAGCATCACCTGTGGTGCTCACACAGTGCTGGAAACACCTGATCCCAGTAGGGGTGACAGGGGTGAGTTGTGGTGTGTTATGTGATGGAAGGAACATAGAGGAAACCTCTGCTGGTAGGTTAACAAATATAGAAAGACAAACACATGCAGAACTAAACTGTGCTATCAGCTCAGCACCCATAGTACAGTGCTTAGGGTGCCAGCCACATGCACCAAGGGTGGCAGGTTCGAACCTGGCCCAGGCCTGCTAAACAACAATGACTACTGTAACAACAATAAAAAAAATAGCCGGGTGTTGGTGGGCACCTGTAGTCCCAGATACTTGGGAGGCTGAGGTAAGAGAATCACTTACGCCCAAGAGTTGGAGGTTGCTGTGAGCTGTGACATCATAGCACTCTACTGAAGGTGATAGAGTGAGACTCTATCAAAAAAAGAAAATAAAAAACCTGCTATTTAAGAACGTATTTATGTGTGTACAGTTACAATAAAGAAGAATCAACACAAAATGCCAAATGGTGGTTGCTGACAAGGTTGGCAGGGTACATATTTGAGTGGGGATACCCAGAGTACTTCAGTGTCTTGTTAGTAGGTCCAGGGAGGGTCACACACACAAATGTGCTCATGTGCATAAAACAACTCATAACAAATCAATTATACAAAAATTAATGATAAATAAGAATAGAGAGTTTGGATAGAAGGGTTCTTAATTAGATTTTAGCTAAACATGGTGGCTCATGCCTGTAATCCTAGTGCTCTGGGAGGCTGAGATAGGAGGATCAAGTGAGTTCAGGAGTTTGAGACCAACCTGATCAAGAGTGAGACCCTGTCTCTACTAAAAATAGAAAATTAGCCGGGTGTGGTGGCAGGTGCCTGTAGTCCCAGCTACTCGGGAGGCTAACGCAGAAGGATCACTTGATCCTAGGAGTGTGAGGTTGCAGAGAGCTATGATGACACCACTGTCCAAAAACGAAAAAAAATCTTAGCCCTGAAAGCATAAGAAAGATTTTATTTGGACTAATAAGAACTTCAGATATTGTGTCTTTTGTTTTATTGGTCCCAGGCAGGTGCACTGCTTTACACACTGGCTGTGCAGCTGCCCACAGAGCTGGCAGTGCTCACCGTCCAGCCCTCTGCAGAAGTTGCCAGCCCCAACTTATAGCCACCACGAGCTTATTTACTGTGGGGGATCTGGTCATCTGCGGCTACACTGGGGTGAAGGTCTGAGATCCCTGTTCATAGGTCTCATTTCAGCCCCTCCTGTGATCCCTTCTTTTTCTGAAGGTTGGGCTGTCCTGTCCTGTGGGAGTCAGAATCTCACGTGATAGGCGACATCCACGAGGGAGCATTTGAGGATGTGAAGAGCAGCCCCAGCTGTAGATCTCTGAGCCCTGGCTCTGAAAGCTGCAGTTTCACTCACATGTCCTGCTGTTCAGGCCAGTCCTGGGTCTGTCCCAGGTTCAAGGGGAAGAGAACTAGGGAAGGTGGCAGAAAGTCTCCAGCTGTCATTAACCCATGACAGCCGGGAGTTGCTCAGGGCAATGGGACTCCAGAGACAAACTGAGTGTGGGTATCAGTTTTGCAGCATTAAGTAAGAAGGTAATTACAGAAGAGCGGACTCTGCTGTCAGTGGTTCCTGTTAGTTGCACAGAAAATCTGAGCCTGCTTTAGAAATTGACTATAGCACCTTACAAATGTTCAGTAATTACAGTTTTGTAAATAAAAACCAGAAAATGTTTTATTCCATTTATCATCGAGGAAACTGAACTCTGGACCTACAGCAAAATGATGAATAATCAGCATATTAAATTGATTTATCTTAATATTCTAGGTACTTCTGATGTTGTACGTATTTGGTGTCTAGAAGGAAAGAAAACCAGTGACATCATGGAGTTGGATATTGTTTTGCCTGCACTGGAGAAAACCCTCCTAGAGTATGAGTAAGTCTTTTGATATTGTGATGTGTGTACCTGATAAACTTCCCTTGCACCATGTTTGCTCATCCAACAGTTTTCTAGGTGTGCTATAGCATTATGTCTTTGGAATCTTTACATTTTCTGTTTTTCCCCCCAAAATCCATCTTAAAAATCCTAATTTTTACATTTTCATTATAACTTTTTCTTCAGGCCTTTGAATTATTAGAATGTTTTCTCTATCCACAATTATGTGACTATTTTTGTGTAAGCCTTCTATCTTAAGTATGTTGTCAAAGATGGTCTGGTGATACCTTTTTTCTTTTCTTAATTTTGAGACTTTCTCTGTGCCCTAGCACATGATCCATGTGGAATCTCTGGCCACTGGATTGAGCTAGAACATCTAAGTATGGATCTATGTGGAAATTCTTGATTACTTGAGTTTTTCTGGTGCTTTAGTTTGTGCTGAATATATTTAGAGACTGTTGGGAACATCATGTTTAAAATTCTGTCTTGTAAATTGAACATTTATCATTAAGTAGTGATCCATTCTGAACATGCTTTTGGTTATTGTTGTAAGTGAAATTGTTTTCTTTTTTTTTTCTTTTTTTGAGACAGAGTCTCGCTATGTAGCCCTCAGTAGAGTGCGGTGACATCACAGCTCACAGCAACCTCAAACTCTTGGACTTAAGCTATTCTTTTGCGTCAGCCACCCAAGTAGCTGGGACTACAGGCACCTGCCACAACGTCCAGCTATTTTTTTGTTGTAATTGTTGTTAGCAGGCCAAAGTTGGGTTCGACCCCACCAGCTCTGGTGTATGTGACTGGCACCCTAGCTGCTGAGCTACAGGTGCAGAGTCTGAAATTGTTTTCTTAATTTCCTTTTTGGATGGTTTGTTATTAGCATATACAAACAGAGCTCATTCTTTTTGTTTGCTTTGCTTTTGAGAAAGTTTCTTGCTTTGCCTCCCAGGCCTGGGGCGCAGCGGCCTGATCACAGCGGCCTGATCACAGCTCACTGCAGTCTCTAACCCCCAGGTGTAAGTGATCCTCCTGGCTCAGTCTCCTGAGTAGTAGCTGGGATTGTAGGTGTGAGCCAACAGCATCTGTCCACAACTGTATTTTTTTTTTCCTGAGACAGAGTCTGAAGCTGTCGCCCTGCGTAGAGTGCTATGGCGTCACAGCTCTCAGCAACTTCCAACTCTTGGGCTTAAGCAATTCTCTTGCCTCAGACTCCCAAGTAGCTGGGTTTACAGGCACCCACTATAATACCCTGCTATTTTTTGGTTGTAGTTGTCATTGTTGTTTGGCAGGCCCGGGCTGGATTCGAACCTGCCAGCTCTGGTGTATGCAGCTGGTGCCCTAGCCACTGAGCTACAGGGGCCGAGCCCACAACTGTATTTTTGTGTTTATTTTGAAGCTGGCAACTTTACTGAATTCATTTATTATTTCTAACAGGCTTTTGTGTTTATTTGTTTTGATGGGATGACCAAATTAACTTTCTGCCCTAGGAAGCTAGGAAAAAGCCAGTTAAATCCAAAGCAAGCAGAGGAACTAGATAGCTGATTTATGGCTACCTTTTAGTTGATCCAAATGTGTCACATGGTTATTTATTATTCTGTTTGCTAACAGGCAAGGAGGGTGGGAAGAAGCCTCTGGTTTACTGGGATTAGAGCAGACGTCCTCAAACTGTGACCCGCCTAGGACATTTATCCAGCCCACTGAGTATTTTTGCCACCGCTGCCTGTCCTGCTTAGTAGCCGACTCATCCCGGGCCCCGCAGTCCTACCTTCCAACTGTCTAAGGGACAGTGAACTGGCCCCCTGTTTAAAAAATTTGAGGACCCCTGGATTAGAGGGTGGGAAGAGACTGGGATTGGCTGTAAGCAGTTATTACTAGGAACTTAGCCAGTGTCAGGGAATTATGATGACCTCCTACCAGAGGGCTCAGGGAGCACTACCTCTGTTTTTTTACTTTTGCTGGGATATGTTTCCAGTATTTTGTTTAAGTCTGAGAAAGGGCTATAGGCTAACCACTGTCACCTTAAATATTTAAAACAGCATGTGCCAAATTGTGTGTGTGTTATGTACTAAGCACGTGAAACACACCTCTCAAAATCCTTTATGGTACCTTTTCCTTTTTAAATTCTACAGACAAAGAATAGGATCTAAAATCTGTAAGGAAGCCATCAACAAATTTTATTTTAATATTAAAGAAGAACTCATCAAAATGGTAAGTTCACTAGACATAAATATGTTGGTCTAACAATTTTTTTGCCTAATCCTGAGGTAGCACCCTTTGTCTTAGAAACACGAGTATTTCACAGAACAGGTTTTAAACTAAATGTGATATATCTGAAACTAATTCACATTTAATTTTGGAAAATGCATGTTATTTTTTGTTTTATATAGCTTAAAGATGCCCACATGTTAAAAAAGCTGAAAAGGAGGAATGCTAAGGTAAGTCCTATGGTCAGAGTCATGGTTGTACACACTAGTGACATATGTGGAGTTTAGAAAATTCCTGACTCTGGGTTTTATCAGCTTTAGACATTATTAGATTTTTAGATGTTATTAGATTATTATTTTTTTTTTTATTTTTATTTTTTTTTGTAGAGAGAGAGTCTCATTTTATCACCCTCGGTAGAGTGCTGTGGCATCACAGCTCACAGCAACCTCCAACTCCTAGGCTTAGGCGATTCTCTTGCCTCAGCCTCCTGAGTAGCTGGGACTACAGGCGCCCGGCTATTTTTTTGTTGCAGTTTGGCCGGGGCCGGGTTTGAATCCACCACCCTTGGTATATGGGGCTAGTGCCACCCACTGAGCCACAGGCACTGCCCTATTATTATTATTTTTTTTGAGACAGCATCTTACTATGTCACCCTGGATAGAGTTCTGTGGTGTCACAGCTCACAGCAGCCTCCAACTCTTGGGCTTAAGCAATTCCCTTGCCTTAGCCTCCCAAGTAGCTGGGACTACAGGTGTCTGCCACAATGCCCAGCTATTTTTAGAGATGGGGTTTCGCTCCTGCTCAGACTGGTCTTGAACCTGTGATCTCAGGCAATCCACCTGCTTCGGCCTCCCAGAGTGCTAGGATTATAGGCATGAGCCACCACTCCTGGCCTTAACATCCTTTTAGTTGGGGCTCGGCGCCTGTGGTTCAAACGGCTAAAGGCGCCAGCCACACACACTGAGCTGGCAGGTTCGAATCCAGCCTGGGCCCACTAAACAACAATGGATGGCTGCAACCAAAAAATAGCTGCGCATTGTGGCGAGCGCCTATAATCCCGGCTACTTAGGTGGTGGAGGCAGCAGACTTGCTTGAGCCCAGGTGTTGGAGATTGCTGTGAGCTGTGACGCCATGGCACTCTACTCAGGGCAACAGTTTGAGGCTCTGTCTCAAAAAAAAAAAAAAAGATCCTTTTAGTTGGGTTGTTACTTAGTTGACCTGATGAGCACTACTGCTACGGAATGGGGTCCTAGTCACCTTTGTTGCTTAAAGCTATGCAAGCATCTAATTACAATTTTTATAATTGAAACAAACTTTATAATCAAAACAAAAATTTAAGCCTTTTCAAATGGCCCCAAGTTAGCCTGAATATGTTGTTAGCTTGAACATGACTATCAAGTTCAGTGTGATCAACTATGTGGATGAGTATTAAGTACTGTGTATTTACTGCTTTTGTGGATGTCAAAAAGCAACCCCCCCCCTTTTTTTTGGAGACAGAATCTCAATCTGTCACCCTGGGCAGAGTGCTATGGTACCATAGTTCACAGCAACCTCCAACTCAGGCTCAATCAAGCCTTTTGCCTCAGTTTTTCTATTTTTAGTAGAGATGGGGGTCTCAATTTTGCTCAGGCTGGTCTTGAACTTGTGAGCTCAAGCAATCTGCCCACCTCAGCCTCCCAGAGTACTAGGATTACAGGTGTGAGCCACCACACCTGTCCCAAAACCCTTTAGAATAAAGAACTATCCCAGGTAAAAGGACAGCTGGGAAGGGTACGGGGTTGGGGGTGGGGAGACCTTGTTTCTAGTTGACCAGTTCTGCTGCTTCAGTGTTGTGCTGCCTTAAAAACCGCACACTAATCCCCAGCCCTGGCCCGCCAAACAACAATGATGGCTGCAACCAAAAAATGGCCGGGCATTGTGGCAGGCGCCTGGTGGTCCCAGCTACTTGGGAGGCGGAGGCAGGAGACTCACTTGAGCCCAGGAGTTGGAGGTTGCTATGAGCTGTGATGCCATGGCACTCTACCCAGGGGGATAGCTTGAGGCTCTGTCTAAAAAAAAATAAATAAATAAATGCAGTGGCCTAGAGTTCCTCAAGGGTAACAGAACACTGGGACTAGCTTTTTAAAAGTTGTAGAATAAATGCTATTAGATATTTTATCAAAAAACAATCATGGTGGTAATGACAACAAATACACACGTAGAGCTCCGGAGTTTCCAAAGCCCTTTCCTAGTTGGCCTTTCACCCCATGCCTATTTATATCAGCAGTCTTACCCCTGATACGAGCTCCTCATGATCTAAGGAAAAGTAAGAACAGATAACTGGGTGCGGTTTGATATAAGGAAAACAGAAGAAAACTACTACTCGCCGATACTAATCTGATGTGCTTCTAAATATTTTTTTAAATCTATTGTTAGAGCTGTTTAATTAGTTAAGTAATTTTTGAATATGTAATGCATCCACATAGTATAGAATCCAAAGGATACCAAGTAATACATTATAGACAGTAATTCTCTTTCAGACTCCAACTCCCAGCCTCTTGGGAGTCCCCTCAAGGGTTTTCCTTGATACCGGTTTCTTTTGTAGACTTCCAGAGGTATCCTATAAACATGCAAATTTATTCACGCATATGAACTAAACTTTTTTAATGCAAATTGTAACAATATAGTTTGAAAAGCATTTCACGACAGAAAACAGAGTTTCATTCTGTTAAATATTTTCCCAATTTATTTAACAGCTCCTCTTTGTTAAATATTTGGTTGTTTCCAGTCTTGCTAGTAACAACAGTGCTGCGGTGAATCTCTTTGTACATATGTTTTTGCCCACATGTGCCAATATACTTGTAAAATTAATTACTGGAAATTGAAATGATGGACCAAAGAACTTAAACATTTTGAATTTTAATGGGTGCCAATGAACTTCCAGAGCGCGCATAAAGTGTAAGAGAGTGCCGGTTCCCCCATACCCTTGCCAAAACTGTGTTATTGAAACAGTTGATATTTGAGAGAATAAAGGCAAAATATGGTGACATTCATCTCACTTTCAATTTAACTGTGATTTTCTTACAGGGATATGAAACATCTCTTCAAATGCTTAACAGTTAGATTTCCTTTTTATTTCTAGAGGGTTTGTGGACACTTTTTCTATTGCATTAATGGTTTTTTAAAAATTATAGGAACTTTTTATATGTGAAGCAACTGACATTCAGTATATAACATGACAGAAATATTTTCCCCCAGTTTGGATCCATCTTCGGACTTTAGCTGAAGAATTTTTTTTTTTTTTTTTTTTAAGATAGAGTCTCACTCTGTTGCCCTGCATAGAGTGCTGTGATATCATAGCTCTCAGCAACCTGAGACTCCTGGGCTCAAGTAATCCTCTTGACTCAACCTCTGGAATAGCTGGGACTATAGGCATGTGCTACCATGCCCCACTAACTTTTCTATTCTATTTTTTTTTTCTTTTTTAGTAGAAATAGGGTCTCCTTCTTACTTAGGCTGGTCTCAAACTCCTGAGCTCAAGCAATCCACCTGCCTCGTCCTCCTAGAGTGCTAGGATTACAGACATGAGCCACCAGCAGCCAAAATTTCTCTCGACCAGCTAAAGAGAAATTTTAATAGGCAGATTTTTAAAGTCACCATATCAGTGGAAGGGCTCAGCAGCTGACCCCACTGAAGTTTTTTGTTTTTGTTTGTTTGTTTTGTTTTTTTGTACATGTGTTCAAGCAACACAATAGAATACAAAAAAAAAACAATTGGTGGAGGTCTGCCCCTGACCCACACCCCCACATTGGTATGCAACTATAATGTGTTTAAAGTTACAAAAGTTTTCTGTTCTCTGAGTTTACCTAAAAACCCCCCATTTTCTTATAAAAATATTATAGCTTTATTTTAATTTTTATATGTTTGCTCCATTGGGAATTATTCTGGTAAGAGGCAAGGTGAAAATTCAGCTTGTTTTTTCAGATATTCAATTATTCCACAACTATTTCTTTCTTTCTTTCTTTTTTTTTTTTAGAGATAGACTCTTACTTTGTCACCCTGGGTAGACTGCCATGGCATCACAGCTCACAGCAACCCTCCAGCTCTTGGCCTTGGGAGATTCTCTTGCTTCGGTCCCGCCAGGGACTACAGATGCCCGCCACGATGCCTGGCTATTTTTTGTTGCAGTTTGACCAGGGTTGGGTTTGAACCTACCACCCTCAGTATATGGGGTCAGTGCCCTACTCACTGAGCCACAGGAGCCACCCTCCACGATTATTTCTTAAACATTTAATTTTTTTCCAGTGATGGGGAAATCTCCTGTGTCATTGATTACATTTTATTTAGAGGTTCTATTTATAAGCCCACTCTTCTGACATTGGTTCTTTTGTATGTAGATGTGCCAATACAATATTATTCTAATGATCGTAATTGGTAAGACTAATATTCTCTCATGGTTGTATTTTTTCCACAGACTATTCCTAAATATTCTTATATTTGTATCTTCCAATGTGATGTTTATAAAATGAGTTAAAAAGATCTATATTACCGAGCTTACAAAAAAGATTAATTCAGCATAATTAGACACTTATAATGTACTGTTCTCTTTTAGACTGTCTTATACCTTATGCTTATTTTATGTCATTTTGTTCTTCAGTAGAATTTTAAGCTTGATCTTTTAGAGATTTGAACATTTCTTGTCAAGTTTATTTTTGAGTATTCTTTTGGTTGCTACTATCTTTTCTCTTTTACATTTCAAATTGGTTTGTATATAGAATGAATATATCCCAGTAACTTTACTGAATTATTTTCTTCTCTAGTAAAATGTTTTACTTTATCTAATCTTATTTTACTAAGAACTTTAATCACCAGTTAATGTTTAGCATTTTATCACACATCTTTTAAGCATCTGTGAATATGCTATTTTCTCCTTTGATTTATTAATCTAGTTAAATATATTATTAGATTTCCTAATGTTGAAGAATTCTTGTGTTTTGGATAGGATTCTGATCTATTATTCTTTCAAATATGATCAATTTTTTTTTTTTTGGCCAGGGCTGGGTTTGAACCCGCAACATCTGGCACACGGGGCAGGTGCCTTACTCCTTTGAGCCACAGGTGCCACCCAAATATGATTAATTTTATAATCAATTTTTATAAGTGAAATAGATCTGTTGTTTTCTGTTTTTATAATACATTTGTCAAGGTTTAGTCTTGAAATTATTCTAGTTTCCTAAAATGATTTCCAAGTCATGGAAGCAACCCAAATGCCCATCAACCCATGAATGGATTAACAAACTGTGGTATATGTATACCATGGAATACTATTCAGCCATAAAAACATGGAGACTTTAATCTTTTATGTTTACCTGGATACAGCTGCATCACATTCTTCTTAATAAAATATCCCAAGAATGGAGAAAAAAAGTATCCAATGTACTCAATACTATTATGAAACCAATATGTAAACCTTTACACTCTCATACAAATGATAAAACACAAATACAGTCTAGCAAGGGTGAGGGGAGAGGAGGAAGATGGGAAGTAAAAGGGGGAGGGTGATTGGGGGGAGGAAGGAGGGCATTTGGTGGGATCTTACCTAATGTGCACCATGCAAGAATATATCCCAAAATAACTAAAAGTAAATTTTATTTTATTTTATTTTATTT
>CAUYQV010175833.1:0-13193 GCA_963574575.1 Galagoides demidoff
TAGCTTGAGGCTCCGTCTCAAAAAAAAAAAAAAAAAGAAGACAACTCTGCTAAAAACAGAGTTTAAAAACAAAGGTTAAACTGGCCACCATCTAGAAGGGCTGTGGGGTGGAGTGGGGTGTGGGATGTCCCTTTGTCCCCGCAGGCCCCATGATGCCTGAGGAGCAGAGGCGGCCAAAGCAGATGTTCTCATGGGGGTGGTCTTCAAGAAACTTTTAGGGCATTTGTGAATTCAAAACTGTTTTCATAATAATTCTAAGATACCAGTTGCCTTTTCACTGTGTTGGCATCTGCTCTAGTTTCAAAAGCAATGGTAGGTAAGCTCTTGGTACCTCAGCACCAGTCAAAGTCGTGCTAACAGGCTGTTACTTTTGTGACTTTTTACTGCCACAAGCTTGAGGGAAAAAGAAAAAAAAGTCATTTAACTTAAAAGTGTCCTCGCTTAAAATAGTAAAAGTTTGCAATTTTATTAAACTTCATGCCTTTTTAGTATTCTATGTGATGAAGTGGAAATGTGCTTTGTCCTGCTGCTGTTTACTGAAGGATGTGGTTTTATCAAGGAGTTGGTGCTGACACGGTTCCTTTTTAGTATAACATTTTTAATTGAAAATAAAACGTGACAAACTGGGAGACTTCAGGCTCGGAGGTTTTGTAGACATTTTCTTCAAAATGAATGAAGTGAGCCTATGACTTAAGGCAAATAAATAACAGTATTTGTGCTGGTGATAAAATTTGAGATTTCAAGTAAAACTCCAATTTTGAAAATGTGTAGCTGCCACCATAACTTTGAGAGCAACCAGAGATTTAAAATCTTTTTTTGATGATACTGGTCCTGATACTACCAGATGTGATTTTTGTTCTTTAGTCATTGCATAAGGAAATATATTACCACTTGGAAATTCTGTATGACTCAGTGAACTGATATTTTCCAAATGTTAGATGATCGATGCATGGATTCTATATGGATAAAATATCTGAGTGGATTTTAGTGTAACAGAATACAAATTTTTTATAGATATGGTTAAGATTCTATAGCCCAACCACTTGCTGAGTTTTGGAGTTAGTAGTGAGGAAAAATATTCACAATACTTTATAAGCCTAAAGTCAGGATTGTTTTCATATACTTCAACAAAAACAACTTTTCATGACATACTGAACACAGAAGCAGAGTTGAGAACCTGTCTGTTAAGCTGGACACGTCTCACCAAATTAATTTTATTTGGGCCATGTGGTTATTTTTTTTATAAAAAATATGGTAACATGCAATAGACTTACTACTGATACTTTGAAATTATTGAATGTATTATAAATATCTCAGTTTTAATTTGTAACATAATAAAGCAAAGATAAAACATAAGTGTAAATAAAAATAAATCTAAACATATACAAACAAAAATATTAACGGGTCCTTAATACTTTCTAAGAATGTGAAGAATTCCTCAGACTGAAAAATTTGGTGGTATAGCTTTATACCCAAGTTAGTGCCCGGGTCTGCAGGAATCTTGTTTCACCTGTTAGTATTTAGTGTAGTTACTACCATTTCATCTTTCTCATTATTGATATGTTTAACAACTAATTATTGTGTACCTTTTGTCCTTAAGAAACCTTGGTAGGTATTTGGAGTTATTTCAAGGGAAGATTCTGTCCCCTGGTTTTTTTTTTTTTTTTTTTTTTGACAGAACAGTTTGTTACAATGAACCAGAAATACAAGATTTCACTGAAACTGGAACAGTCGACAGAATATGGTTGAACTTAAACCTTCGAGAAAGATATAAAAAGGGTCAAACAAAGCCAGTGAGTGGAAAAACCCAGGACTGATGTGGGATTAACAAGAAGCCAACTGCATTCCAACATGGCTGTCTCCTGACCCCTCCCAGCTGCTCCTCTGCCACCAGCCTCCCTCCTCTCTGGCTTCCTCTGTATTGCAGGTGTGAGCCAACCCAGCAGTACCCCTTTAGGATATGATATAAAGCCAGAAGGAATCTGCAAATCTCTCATGAAGGCAGAAAGTGCATGTACTCAGCCAGCACTGTGGTCTCATCTGTGTGGGGTCTCATCTGCGTGGGGTCAGTGCACAGGGTAGTAACTTCAGTCAAATCAGAGCTGCTACCACATGTACACTGTTAGGGGGCGCTGTGGCAATGGTGATGTTTCCCGTTTGCCACACTAAATTATCAATGTGGCAGAATGCATTTTTGAGCTCCATATTTTCTAAACACTTCTAAGAGGCTATTAATGGTGTAGAACAGAACTGTACAAACTCAGAAACCTAGGCATCGGGGAAAATGCAGGCTCTTCCTGGGACCTTTCTGTGGGAGCAAAGAAATGTTAGGTCAGAGAATATGACTCTTCTAGGTCAGGGTCACACATTATGCTTCTTTTTATTTCTCTAATTATTACAACAGAAAAAAAATAGTCAACATTATTTTCTTACGGGTTTTCAGATACAGAGAGGTAGCTTTTTTATCTGTTTTCATGTTTTTGCCATTTGTTACTATGACAGAGATGGGCTAATATTTGAGCCAGTATATCATTTTTCTGGTGCATTGAAAAGAATGGAAGAGGTAGATATCTTTGGGGCGTTTTGACTGCATGTGGTTATTAGGTGTGGATAGTAGAGAAGACAAGAGAAAAGAGGGGCAAAGGAAAGATGGAAGGCTTAACAGAGTATTTGCCGAGTGTTTTCCAGATCTGCCCCTAACTTTTGCAGGGTCTGGGGCAAGAGTACAAATGGAGAACTACATATGCCAAAATATTTCAAAGTTATAAATTAGGCTAACACACTGTATATAAAATACAGGGTGGCCATAAAGTTCGTGTGCCATTTAAATAGTTACATGAACTTTATGGTCACTCTGTATATTTATGCACTTTCCCTGACAAATGTACCATCCTACCCATGATAGAAAAAATACATGTAAAGCAATAGTTGTTCCACATTACTGTGGATAGTAACACTTTGAGATGATTACCACAGGCTGGGCACCATGGCTCATGTCTGTAATCCTAGCACCCTGGGAGGCTGAGGTGGGTGGATTGCCTGAGCTCAGGAGATCGAGACCAGCCTGAGCAAGTCTGGGATCTCATCTTTACTAAAAATAGGAAAGCTAGCCAGGCATTGTGGCAAGCACCTATAGTTCCAGCTTCTTGGGAGGCTGAGGCAAGTGGATCCCTGGAACCCAGGAGTTCCAAGATTTCTGTGAGCTATGATGTCACACAATGGCACTGTACTGAGGGTGACAAAGTGAGACGCTATCTCAAAAAAATAAAAAAATTAAAAGAAAAGTTACCATTTTTCTAAAAGGGCTGTGATTTGATATAAAAAGATGTAGCAGCATTGATCAGACAGGAGGAGAGCAGGGAAAAGAATTTATCCTCCTGTTTTGCATCCTCAGCCTCTCCTTCCAGTCTTGACAACCCTTAGGGAATTATTTGTCCTGGAGGAGGGTCTTTCAACTCCCCAAGGCTCAGCTGCTCACATCCGCCCTTGTGCCTTACCTCCACCCCCCGTGCTCAGGTTGCAAGCCACACAGGTAGATCCCCCGTCACTGTTACTCATTGTAAGTTTTTCAAATGAAACTAAAGTTGGAAGACTATATTCCAGCGTAGGATTCTTGTATTTGCCTAAATTCTGAGTTGCACTATGCTGCCTTAGGAGAGGTGATCTGACCCTGGCCCACGGCCCACCACCCTGTTCTTTTCCCCTGCCTTCTTTCTGCACCACAAAGGATGTTTTTTTCACATGTGTGTGGACCCTCCAGTTCTCTTGTCCAAGCTCTGTTCTCACACAGCCAGCAACTAATTGCCCTTGGTCATCCTTTGAGCCAAGATTGTGTGCTACAATTCCCAAGGAAGAGAATTCCAGGGTCCCAGGTTTGGAGAGGGTAATCTGAAAGGAGAAATGATGAGGTCCCGAGAAGCACATTTCCTTGGCTCCAGAAACCCCAAAGAGGGCTGGAGCTAGTACCTTCAACATGCAGATCTCCAGGGAGGGGTCCCATTTGTCCAAGGGCAATATTGATGTCAGCCAAATAGGACTTGTATTAAAATCACTAGACAGGCTTCTTAAAAATTTGAATTCTCGGGCTTCATCTCAAATTATTAAATAGAGAGCAGTGTGCCACAAAGGTATGTCAAGAGTGTTGCTAGTCACAGGTGATGTTGGAGTTTTTTCCCAGGCAGATGAATCTTTGTATTAGGCATCAGTATTTCAGTATGGCCTTTGTAATTTTTTCTTTAAACTCGGCATCTATTTTAATTCTCTCAGTAACTCTATGAGGTTATTTCGGTTTTTCAGAGTGCGTGCTTAATGCCATTGGGGAATTTGGGTTTTGAAATGGACTTGGGATATATCTTTCTGTAATGCCAATGAATAAAATGCCTTTTATTCATCCGGATTTGTAACTGGCGTTACTGGACAGTACCAACTCTGTGGTTAGAGACAGACATATCAACATCGAAGAGAAAGTACTGCTGTGAACGGCTAAACAAATACAGAAGGCTTCTCTGGGTAGAATCCCCTCTAAATTTTGAGGAAAATACTATCTTTTCAGCAAAATCAGTTCACATTTGGTAAAACAAAATTTGTAGGTTAAACTGGAGTATTTAATGATAGAAATAACAAATAGAGAATACAGGCTGGTCATTTATATCTAACAGTGTTATAAAATTCACACTTTAATTTTGCTGATAATTTACATCTTAATTATGCTTTATTTTAAGGACATAATTTCAGGCATACAGAATAATACTGTCTACAGAGAAATTTTGGATTGAATTGGGACTTATATGGAAATGCCTATATTGTGTTTGGAAAGTATTTTTCTAAAATAGTGAATGGTGAGATTTAAAACTGTCTAATAATAGCTTCATAAAACAAATAATGAAGCTATTTACTCACTTTAAAAAAAATTGTGCTTTTAGGCCCATAAAGTGCTATTTAGTAGCTTGGGGGTGCTAGTTAGTACTAACCACACAGTACTCTAGTTGTTTGCCTGGGTTAATATTAACTATCACAGCTCTGTAATTTATAATGTGAAAGTATTTTAGTCACTGGATTACCTGGATTATTTAGTATTTTTTGTATCCTTGTGAAATACTGAATGGCCACTTGTTCATGGAATTATATGAACGTTTTGTGCAGCTAGTTTTTGAATTATTATTTCACACAACTGAAATGTCTTCCTAATGATATATAACTGTTTTTCAAAACTTCCAAAGAAAGTGGCCTAGAATTCAATTTCAGGTTGTACAGACAGATCCGCCCAGTAAGGTGAAGCCTTGGAACCTGAGCTGGAAGAGTTAATTGTCCAGTTCAGCTTGTGCTGCTGCCTTTACTGATCCTTTTCTGCTGCTTCTTGTTAATTGGCACCTCGGACTCCGTACTAATTAATGGGCTAGCAAGGGGGCAGGTGGCACCAATCTGTTTTGATAATCCTCACCAGCAATGTCTGTGTAATCTTCTTGTTTAATTAGAATGAATGTGCGATTGGGGTGCATGAACTTTCAACAGTTTTTTTTCACTGAAAGTTCACTGGTCAGGGACAATTTTCAACCGTGACATACTGTGTACAAAGCAACTGGTTTTGCCACTGTAGTTCCTAGTTCACGCAGATGGAGCTCCCTAATCAAGGTTAACATGTGCCTCTTTACAACCAGACATGTATAACTCGATCCAGACAATTGAAAGAAATCCACTTCCTTTAATTGTGCCTTCCCCCCCTCCCCAAGTTGAGGGTGAAGAATTTTATTTAAATAGGGCCATTTAATTTTAAGAGTAGTTAATGGATGAAAATATTAGAGTAATGTTTTCTCTGGAAAGAAGAGCCTAGGCAGGAAGTCAAAATAAATGGAACTGCTTTACTTAAGAATTTGCAAGGTTTAGCTGTGAAAGGACTAGATAAATGATTCTGTTGGAAAGGAGGTGCCTACTAGAAGATTCAGATTTTGTTCATGTCCATTTTAAAGAGGCAATGTTAAATTTGAAGTGTAAAGGTGAGTTTAGGTAAAATAAATTTACCATATTAGGAGTTTTTGAAGTTTGGGAACCCTGATCTTAAAATTGTGATCTACACTGTGCATTATTTATTTGAGGGAAGTGGGAGAAAAGGAGGGAGGAAGAAGTCAAAAACACCTCCTTGGCTGTTAATGCCTTGAAACTTAGTGGAAAGGAAATAACACCCAATTTATAAGACCTCCAATGTAAACAAACAGGAGCTATGATAGGAAATAGCACTAGGGCCAATTTATAAGACTTGGTCCATGTTCATTTTTCAGATAAAACTTCCTGTACTTACCCCTAAGCATTTGAGCTAGACCAAAACCAAAACAAATCTTCCTCCCATGGTGAAAGGAAACATTTTAGTTGGATGATATTTTTGGAAAATCAGAAATACTTCCACTATTGGTAACTTGATAAAATTTAAAATTGGTATTGAAGATAAAAGTATAAATTTGTATGAACTTGGATTGTATATACTTTTATGGTTTAATTTATAAAAATGCAGTTTGATGATGATATATTTGTGCCTAGTCAGAGAGTCTTGATGTATCTTAAATTTATAATGAAAATGAAAATCCATTGCCTTAAACCTGTGGTTCTCAACCAAAGGCAGCCCTCCCTCCTTCTCTATCAGAGATGTCAGGCAGTGTCTGGGGACGTTTTTTATTTTTACCACTGGGGTACTGCTGGCATCTAATGAGTGGGAGTGAGGCGCACTGTTGAGTATTCTCTAATGGAAGGACAGTCTCCTATGAGAAAGAATTAAATGTTCATGTTAATGGGATTGGGCCAGGCGTGATGGTTCATGCCTGTAATCCTAGCACTCTGGGAGGCTAAGGAGGGTGGGATTGTTTGCTTCCAGAACAGCCTGAGTGAAAGCATGACCCTGTTTCTACCAAAAGTAGAAAAGACTATCCTAGTGTAGTGGTGCATGCCTATGGTTCTAACTACTCAGGAGGCTGAGGCAAGAGGATTGGTCAAGTCCAAGAATTTGAGGTTGCTGTGACTTATGACACCACAGCACTCGACACAGGCTGATAGAGTAAGACTCTGCCTCAAAAAAAAAAAAAAATTAATGGGATTGAGAAACCTGCCCCACCCAAATGATGGCGTATTATGATGAGACATTATATGGAATTTATAATCACTGGATTGTGAAGATGCTGTAAACTTTCCAAAGAAATGTTATACAAAAAGGCATAGTCACATGGGGATATGACATATGGAGTTGTGTGGGATTAACTAACAAATAACACATCCTAAATTTTTTATTGTTTCCTTTCCTTTTCAAATTATAAATATACGGCAGAAATCAGAAGTGACTCTTGGGTAGGGAATCTGAAATGTGGGAAGTAGCAGTCACAAATCCTTGAGCTTTCCTTTCCGTTCCTGCTATATCTGCTTTCAAAACAGAAGAAAATATGGTACTTACCTGGCCTAGAAGGAGTGCAGTGTGAATGTAGTGGTTGTTCTATTGTGTACTTAGTGTTTATAAATTCTTGAATCATTTTCTTAGCTTGAAATAGCTATAAGTTAATTTTCAAGAAGATTGTTAATATGACACCTAAATCCAGGCTTTGGTTCATCTGATTTGATAAGATTTGAACCAGGTGTTTATTTATAATGATGTTACCTTTATTTCGTAGTAAACTTTGTAAATTTCACTGCTCATTAATACAGCTAAATAAATGCTGAGGAGCATATAGTAAATTCTCTTTTTATTGATGTATTGGTATTCATCATAAGGTCTACCAAAAGTCCCAAATCAGTTCTTAGTGGCTTTCTTATATGTATAATAGGGCAGAGATGCTATGCAAAAACTTTAAAATTGTGTTAACATTTTAAGTATGCAAAATATATCAGGCAAAATATATCAGGTAAGTTAAGGAGCATAAAAATATTTCTGAATCCAGCATTGTTACCATTTAGCAAAAATTAATAGGAACTTATGAGCAGTGGGAAAGATTGCTCTTAACATTATGTTTTCAAATAATACCTTGCAAATAAATGAAGGAAAAAACTTATTTAAACCACAGGCGTATATCTTTTTATTTTATTTTAGGGGAGAGAAGAAAAAGGGTAGGTGCCATGGCTACAAGAGCTGTAGAGGACTCTTTAGATGGGGGAAGCTTTGTCTGCAGAACCATGAGGGCTCCTTCAGCTTGGTGACTGCGGTATATTTTATAAGGAAACCTGTGTCTAAAAATAGATGCTGAATGAAACTTTTTTAGAGCACAGTGCCATATGGTTTTTAAAGGGCCACTTTGTTTTATTGGAAAAAAAAATATGAAAACTCCCCATTTAGAAACAAATCTTAACTAGTAGGTGTTAGAAAATTTCTTTTTTGTGCGTTGTTACTACGTGCGTGTTCCAAAACAGATGTGTTTTCTGACCTTGCTGAATAAGTCCCATAAACAATCAGCATTTCTCAAAATCTGTTAGGGTGTGTTTTTTTCTAAATGATAATTTAAATCTTTTATAATCATTTGGCACACTCATTTTTCTGAGAATTTTGGCACATTTTCAATATTTGAAACAAGATGTGATGTGAAAGGAAATTGTATTGAAGTTCTAGGTAATGTTTGCTATTTTTATTTACTTAATCTTTTAAAAATTCACAGGATGTGTCTAGTCCAGACTTTTAATGTTGTGTTCTATGAAGGGAAAATATTTTTTTTTATTTCTGTGATGTTTATAAGTGCCTATAGCCACAGAGTCCATTTCTGTGGCATTGGTACAATTTCTGAAATTTGAGTTTAGAAAAAGACTATGGAAATTAAGTTCTTAATCAAGACTTTATCAACATGATATTAAAATAATATATGCCATACAACTACTGCTAGCGTAAATGAATGAGAAAGATTTCTATAAAATCTATTTTCTCCTGAAAAATAGGAAAAGAGAAAAACCTATTACATTGCAGGAAAGATTGTGTTATAGATTGCCAGTAATGTCTTGTCTCAGGTTAGATATATATATATATATATTTTTTTTTGCAGTTTTTGGCTGGGGCTGGGTTTGAACCCACCACCTCCTGTATATGTGGCCGTCACCCTCCTCCTTTGAGCCATAGGTGCTGCCCCCAGGTTAGATACATAATGAAAACTCCCCAGTTAACAGAGCCATACTCTCCTCTTGTGATTGAGGAAAAACTTCAAATGCTTTTTTCACTTTCAGAAACACAGTATGTCTTCTCTATTATGAAATTGCCACTGCTAATTTTGTTTTCCTTAATGGGTATTTCCCATTTCCAATGTAAAACCCGTAGGCTCTAAATAAATGAAAGCTAGCCTGGTTCCAGTTTAAACACACATCCACTCAAAGCCTTCCTCCGTACCTTTCTCCCCTCTCCTCAGAGACCGCCGCCTTCTCTTAGACAGCATGTGCCTGCCAACAAAACTTCCAGTATGGCGAAATGCTTTAAATTTATATTTTCTTTCCAAATCTTATGTCAGAGATCCTTGAACTGACTTCACATCTAGAAGCATTGACGGCAAGCCTTTAAGACTTATTTCTTTTAAAATGTGTTTATATGCATTTGTGTAATAAATTTTTAAGTTCCCTGGCTTTGAAGCTTATGCCTCAAATGAAACAACAGACCTCTCACACCAAATGTGTTTTAATATACGTAAGTTTACACACATGACTGAGAAAGTATATATTACATCAAGTTCTAACGTGAGGACTTTAATTTTGTGTGGTACCATTCAGGCTACAGGCTTTCACATATATCATTTGTTCAATGTGATAATATTGTGAGGCATGAGGGCATTTGTTTTATTTCAAGAACTGATGCTTAGAGGGATTTAGTGATTGCTGAGAATTGAAGTAGAACTGGGAAGGCTGTGACCCTTACACTTTCCAGTAGACCGCACCAAAAATACATTTTAAAAAACAGGCATGATTACATGGCTTATTAATAGTACTGTTGAATTCAGAATTGTTGAATCTGTAGATTAGCCCAAGGGGCCAAAGCTCTTAGCTGCTTGAATAATAATGATTCTAGTAACTAATGGATTGGGGTTTATACTTCTCCATTCTGTATTCTTTATATGTATTAAAGAAAGAAATAACTTGAGCTTATCTTAACTTTAGAAAGCTCCTTTTCTTTCTCGGATGATGAGAGATAGCTGATCTTGGTGACTGAAGATATTTATGCCCTGCAAGTTAAAATTTAATCTGCCAGCCTTTTAGGGGTTTCCTCATTTTCTAGAAGTCTTCTGACTGTATCCTTCTTCCCAGGTCAGTGATGAATAAAATGTTGTAAGTTGCATGGTATTAGGAGAGGGAAGTTAGGTCCTGCTCCTTAGTCTGTAACCCACCGCATCTGCTGCTGTGTGGGTTTCCTGACTACTTACTCGTTTTGTGCTCTAAGCCACTCCAGAACACAGTGGACAAGGGCTTGTCATTATATTGTAAATACAGTAAGAACATGGGTGATCCAACTTACTTCATTCATTCTGTAAGTATCGACTGGAGGAAGCAGACACAATTATTACAGATGTTTTGGACATTGTAGTGGACACTGTCCCCAAAGGGTTGATATTTATTAGAAGGCAGACAATAAATACAAAAATAAAGGCTATCAAACAGATTGAGATAAATGCTTTGAAGAAAATGATAAGAAAAAAGATGGGTTGTTACTTTTACTTAGGATGGTCTTAGATCTGAAACCCAAATAATGAAAATAAGTGAGAGGAACACTTTCAGGATCAGTGCAAGGAAATCAGAGTGGTGGTGGTGGTGGAGGGGGCCAAAGAAAGAAAACTGGCATTCATGGAGTATTTGGGACAAAGGAGAAAGTGTTAAGAGATGAGGTCACATAAGCAGGCAGAGGCCAGACCATGTAGGCCCCAGTAGTGAGTGTGGTTTTATTTCTAACTAGGAGACAGAAAGCAGGAAAGTCATTTGCAAGTTATGCTTTGTGGTCCTGTCTCTGGTTGTTGAGTGGAGGGCAGGCTATGGCAGGACACAAGTGCAATTGGTAGGCTAATGAGGAGGCTGTCACCTTGGATTCAGTGGGACAGATGGTGGTGACTTAGCTAGCATTGGTCCACTGGCAGTGGTGAGAAGTGGTTCCACTGGGAAGGATTCTGGATAGTGCTACCAGGTACTACTCTTGAGAAAGTGTCCAGAATCCCGATAGACTCAGCATTTTGCACATGAATTGATTCCTAGTCATCATTATTTGGCTAAGTTTTCAGAACTTGGCTGCTTCCGTAGGTTAGAATGACTTAGAAGAAGAAGGTAAATGGGGCCCATTTTAGAGTTCTTTATCTCTACATTTGAAAATCATTTTCAGACATATCAACTTTATTAGGAACAGGAGTCATTTTAAAAGTAACTGTTGTTCACTGAGATGATTTTTTAACATCTGTTTGCCATAGGATAGTTTACAAGATGAAGAACATTGCTCCAGTGTATGCTGTGAATCTGAAAGACCTACAGTCTTACTATTAAGACAGCAAATATAAATGTTAAACATTTGTTTGATTTTTATTATAGTATCCTAGATAGTGATTGCATTTTTATGGGTCACAAGTACACTGGACGGCACATCAGCAGGGCCTCTCGTATAATCAGTGTACAATACATCTTTGTTCTTTTATAGAGCTTAGAATGTAGCTTTATTGTCTTGTCTTTGGAAAAGAAGCCATACTCTGTAAAATAATTTAAAGAGGTTTATTCTGAGCCAATTTGAAGTAATGGCCCAGAGCTATGCCCAAGAAACCTTGAGTAAGTGGACTCATTGTGATGGGGTTACAGTTTGGTTCTATACATTTCAGGGAGACAGGAATTATAGGTAAAGTGATAAATCACTATCTGGAAGGCGTACATTGGTTTGGCTCAATAAGGTGAGTCATCTTAAGGTGGGGCCCACAGGTTATAGTTGGGTTTAAAGATTCTTCAGTGGGCAATTGGCTGAAAGAGTTAGGCTCTGTCTAATAGACCAGGAGTCAGTGAAAAGGAATGCGGTGAGATAAGGGTCTGTTGGTCAGAGACAAACTGACAGGACACATGCCCACAGGACACATGCCCACCCTGACGTGGTTTGTGTGCCTGTGGAGGGCCTGCAGGTATGTCTTGTATAGCCTGAGACCTGTTAGTGAGTCACGAAGGACATCTCTAAGAAGGCCTGGGGGACATGATGAGGCATGTCTGATCTACTTTCTCATGATTAGCAACTTAGTTTTAGGGGATCCCCTTGGCCAATAGAGCATCCAGTGGATTGCTTGAGCTCACGAGTTCAAGACTAGCCTGAGTAAGAGTGAGACCTCGTCTCTATTAAAAATAGAAAAACTTCCCCTTGTAGGAAGGGAGGGGGGGAATGGGTGGAGGGAGGGGGGTTGGAGGGACCATTTCTGAGGTTTATCTTACAGGGGTACAAGTGAATCTCTCTAAGAGTAGAATCAGAACGTTTTAAAACAATAACTGAGAAAATGACATGAAGGCTGTGTTGATCAGTTTGATGGAAGTATTATAGATTGCATGTGAAAACCCCACACTGTACCCCAGAAGTGCATTAATGTACATAGTTACCATTCAATAAAAAAAAAAGAATATACATGAAAGGGTACACGTGTAAAGCCAGTCCAGATCACAAAACAAAATCACCTTCATTGTCAAAATAGTGGCTCTCATTTAACAGTTTAATAACTGAATTATTGGTCCGTGTTTTACCCCCAAGTATGTGTTGAAACAGTAGTCTGAGTTGAAATAGATCATTTTATAGAACAGCATGGAATACTTCAAAACTCTTAAAATCTTACAGATTATACTAAGTCAGTAAATTTTCACCACTTTAGCACTGGTTCCATCTGTAGCTATTCTTATTTAATTGGTTTGGGGTCAGGGCTGGGAACAGATAATTTTTAAAAGCTCCTTAGGTAATTCTAATGTCCAACCAGTGTTGAAAACCTCTGTAGAAAATTTTCTCTGTTGTGCCTATAGAAAGCATCAAACTATTACTTTCTAATTATCATAGGACTGAGTGGTCATTCAATGTGGTCCTTCAATACATTTTTCTTTAAAAAAAATTATATCTTCCAGCTCGGCGCCTGTGGCTCAATCAGCTAAGGCGCCAGCCACGTACACCTAAGGTGGCGGGTTCGAATCCCCAGCCCGGGCCCGCCAAACAACAATGATGGCTGCAACCAAAAAATGGCCGGGCGTTGTGGTGGGCGCCTGTGGTC
>CAUYQV010175834.1:0-11128 GCA_963574575.1 Galagoides demidoff
GAACGTTTTAAAACTATAACTGAGAAAATGACATGAAGGCTGTGTTGATCAGTTTGATGGAAGTATTTCGGATTGCATATGAAAACCCCACACTGTACCCCAGAAGTGCATTAATGTACATAGTTACCATTCAATAAAAAATAAAAAAATGAAATAAAAATAAAAAAAAAAGAAAAGGGAAACATCACTTAAGTTAGAGAATTTTAGAACTACTGCTAAAGGGATCCGAATAGATTTTGCCATTTGCATATAAGGATAATCAGTTATTATTCATCATAATCCCCCCAACAAAAGGCCTCTACCTCTACCTTATTGTATAAAACTATGGATCAGGTTAGTCTTATGAGGAAAAAATATATAAATGATGAATTTAAAGATTATAGAACATGGAGTCAAGAGACAGAAACTTGAATCCTCACACAGCAACTATCTAGTTGGGCATCTGTAATACTATCACCTGATACTTATGGTACCTCAGTTTTTTCATCTATTAAATGGGAAGCATGACTAAGGTGTCTTTTCCAGCTCTGATGTTCATGCTTTACTCTGAGGATTATCAGGTCATCAGCTACAGAGAACAGATAAAACCACGTTCTCTCCTTCATTCTCTCATCTCTAACTATTCTGTTTCACATCGTTGCCTTTATTGTTCAGCTTCAGAACATGTGAGCTAAGAGAAGTTATTGGAACTATTAAGGAAAAAAGCATAAATCCTAAAAAAGGTCAGATATTATAAGGTACACCCAAACCTTTGCAGGCTAGTGGGATATATACGTACTGGCTAGTTTAATACATCCATGTGCATTACATCATACACCTCATGTAACTAGGATGGCGTGAGAACAGATGAAACTTAGAAAGCAACAAAAAATACCACTTCTTGATTACACATTCTATATAGATGAGGGAGAAATTTTTCATATAAGTCTCAATCCCTTGCAGGCATTTTAAAAGATGACAACCATTAACAATGTTCTAAGCCTAACAAAATTAAAGTCCATAAAGATGTATTTCAGAGTCCTGCTGAGTACTTAAGACCATATTGCCAAAAGGGCTACCTACACAGCAGGATCCCTGGGATAAAAAGGAATATTTTGAACATGTTTAAAGTGCTTCTCATCCACTTGAAACGCAAGTGTGCATGCTCTCTGAAATCTACCAAGTCTCCAGGCAGCAAACTAAAATCTGCTGTCTTTGAGATCCCTGTTGATAAGTCCCTGATAAAGGCAAGGTTTGTGATTCTAGAATATCCAGAAGAGAGAGTCTGTTGACAGAGGAGACAGATTCCACTTGGCTGTGCCCATAAATGTCCAGGAGAGGACCCCAAGACAATGCCCACTGCATGAGTGAGCGGCAGCCCTGTTCACCAGCCTATCCATTGTACTCCCAGCTGGTGTCTGGCACTTGGTTGAGTCTCAGGAACTCTGTTAAAATACTGAATTGGGAATTTACTACAAGTCCACCCACACTTTCCTGACCGCCTACCATCTTCAATGAAGCAGATAAAATAGAAGCGAGAAATGCAAGGGACGCTCTGGGAGGAATAACTGGTCTCGGTCTTCTAGGATGGGTAGCAAGCATCCCTGCAGGGACATGGAAGAGAGAAAAGCTACAAGGATATGTAGGACCGCAGTCCAGAGAGCTCTGTCGGTGAGGACACGCTTTTTCACCCAAATAGCTACCTATGGGAATTCAAAACTATTTGGGATTTACTAGGTGGAGAACATAAATGTCTAAACACAATAACTAAGAAAATTCCGTGAAGGATATGTTAACCAGTTTGATGAAAATATTTCAAATTGTTTATAAAACCAGCACATTGTACCCCATGACTGCATTAATGTGCACAGCTATGATTTAATAAAAAAATATTTGGGGAATATATATTTTTTCCTCTCTTACACTCAAATATTCTATTAAATGTTACTGATTTTTGTACCCATATGACCTCTCAAAAAGGTCACCTCTTGTCTATACCCAGTGGAACCCGGTCCCTCCTTCTCAAAAACCAAATGTTATACACACATCCCATAGTGGACAACCTGACTATTCTTGAATTCCAATTTCATTTCAAACCCTCATATACCCAGCTTAAAACTGTCAACAGTTCCCCATGATCTGTGAATGGTTTCTTTTCTCTAGCATCTAAAGCTCATTGCCCTGTGTCCTTCTGAACTTTACAGTGCTGTATAATGTTTAAAGGTATCTTATAAACCATATTGATTTTTATAACACAGACAAGTGGATTGCTTTATATCACTAGCTAAATCTTATTTATCTTTCTGTCTGCTCCAGGGTGACCCAGCAAGTGGTAGTCCCCCCATGTTTGAGGTATGAATGAACAAATGATGACTGAACGGATGGCAAAGAACACTTGTGCTAAATATCTGTCTCCTCTGAAGACCAAAACAATGTTAATTGGGCCTGCCAAGAAGTGTGCTGAAATTTGAACTTGACTGGCTCCCGAGAGCTACACACATGCTTCTGTTGACTATGGGCCTTGCCCCCCTCTCTTTTGCCTTCCCTATTTCACTCATTGACTCATCTTTATATATTTGGTTATGCAATCATTGAATTCAAGTTTATACACATTTTAATCAAATAATAACTAACTTTTAATCTCAACTTTGTGCCAGAAGGCACTTTGCAAACACTACCCCTTCTCACACATGCTCATGCTCAACAGTGTTGTGCATTTTCCAGTTTAGTGGTGTTAAACGTTACCCCCACTGGACAGCAAGGACTATTCAAAAGTAGAGAACTCCCCCGCAACACACATTGCACTGTGCACACAGGAGCTCAGGGTGTAGCTACTGGCTGCCTTAAGGAAAGTCACTACTTCTTTTGCAAAAAGTCCAGAAAAAAATGAGCCTCAGACTCGGGGGCCAGTCTACCACACACATCTCCCAGCCTCCCTGGAGAGAAAGAAGCCAAGTTGGTCTAATTCAGCTTTCGTAAGAAGTTCCAAATAAAAGGACCCCATCACCTTTCAGAACACTGAAAAGCTTAGTAAGGGCACAGACTAGGACCAACAATAAGAAAGACATTCCTCACAAATCCCAGCAGCAGTTGGCTGCTTTGGGCAATATCCCTCAAGACTTGACCCAAAGGAGGTATTTTTCTTAGCTCAGACACTCCTCCAAGCTTTTTATGATGCTAATAAATGAGGTAAAGTCTAAGGTTTTGCCTTTAAAAATACATATTTCACGTTTTCTTTAGCTTTTCTCCATTCCCAGTGAATCACTCACAGTCTTCTCCTAGCCTTTGCTCACAGGCACTTAATCTTCCCATCTAATGACACCGTCTACTGAAAGAAGCCGCAGTGTCTCCACTCACCAATAGCCAGATCAATCATGTGTCTCTAAGAAAATGAAGTCATACCAAGATGGTTTTTAACTTTACTGAGGGGTGTCATTAAGACCTCGAGGCTCTTAACTGCCAGAGGGCTCTGAAGGCCTGTGATTAATTAGACAGCTCTTTCCCAGAGACTTCTTCTGCCTACCTACACTGTCAAATTTGTTCACCCCAATGTGGAGACTCCAGGGCCCCCCAGGCCCAGCAACCCACTGAGAGGGGTTCAGGAACGTTCCCCATATCCACTGCTCTTCTCTGGAATTAAAAAAATTGAAGCACCCACCCTGTCTATTACAAACTGACCCAGCCGATGACATAGCCACCTGTAACCTCAGCACGTATGGCTCTCCTGCCTGTGACTCCGTGCTGCCAGTCTCCTTGGGGCCGGGATGCTTTCTTCCACACTCAGCTGTGAATCAACAGCATTCTCTTTAAAGAGGAAAAACAGGGTAAAGACAGGCAACATCGTGTGACAATGAAATTATGAATTGGTCTAAATGCTCACTAGATTTGCTGATATCTGCAAAGATTCTCTCACCCTAAGCTATGGCTAGGAGGGGCATGAGATGGGGAGATTTGGCTAGACAAGGGATCTGGGCAACACCAAACTGGAAGGATACCCAAGAAAATTAAAATATATATATATAGCATTTACCACAGGCATTGGAGTGACCATCTGAATGTGTCTTCCCTAAACAGGAATGTTAGGTCAAATCGATGAACACGATTCACAATTCACTTTGTCTCTCTCTCTCTGTCTCTCTCTGGGCCTCTGTTTCTTCATTTGCATGATATTTCTTTAAAATTATACATTTCTAAGAAACCATGCTCTTTCCTCATCACAATGAAATCATATTTAGCAGGATTGTTCTTCAAAACCTTAAGCATTTTGAGGACACGTGTTTTATAGGATGATGCTCTGACAGTCATTTTTCCTTTCTCATTCTAAATACAAAATTATATTCTAAGAGTGTCTGAAGCCAGGAGATTTCTTTTGACCAAAAGGAAAAGAATCACACTTTTGATCGCACATCAAAGCCAAACAAACAAACAAAAAAGGCTACTTGGGACCCACCTTTATAATAAATATGGGCATTTCAGAGCAGTCAAATGTTTTGCTCCAAAACAGATATGAAAAACAGAGGTATCGGGTGAATCAGCTGGACCTCCATCTACAATGTGTTGCCAAAAGAAAATCCAAATATTTCCTCTAATCTACAAAACTGGAGTGCTGATCAATGGTATATCAGTCAAAGGGTCAAACCCTTCTGAGAAGAATTTTCTTTCTAAATCTTATTATACATCTACTGAGCATCCGTCACCTCTGACTTCATATCTAATTTGGGAATTTTATCCCCCAGTAGGGAATAAAGATGCCTACTCTGTGCTGGTTTTCCACAAGAAAACCATGTGAACTCTTTAATGTACGTATTGTTGCCTCCATTTGACCAGTGTGAAAAACCAAGCTCAAGCAAGGTGGTTTGGCTAAGGTCACATGGCCAGTTAGAATGGAGCTGCTACTAGAATCCAAGACCAATATCACATCTCATTCCATGGTCTTTGTCCTTTGCTACTTTGCTTAGTTTTTGATGAAAATTACTACATACTTCTTCAATCATCAGTAGGTCAAAGCCTCTGACTTCATAACTGCCAATGTGTGCACTTACCTATATTTAAATATAAGAAATTGAAAAGTGAATAATACCTGCTTTTCAGTCTTAATACAAGGTTCTTTAATCTGTCACTTTTTTCTCTATTAAAAGAATTCTCTTTAATCAAGGAAAAAGACTCAGACTCTGTGTGTATGTTGTATAGGTCCCCTCACAAGATCAGTCTTTGCAATTGAGTATTTCCATTTAAATGCTGCATCAGTTCAATCAAAATGTTAATATTCTAATTACGAAGTATTGCTCCATGCATTACTAACACATTTTTTCCCACCTCTTTCCCCCCAGCAAAGCACTAAGCTGGAGTTTACAAATAGGCTGGATATTTTGATTTAAAGAGGACAACTGTACATAGCAATGCTACAGTAATTGATCAGCAAAACTATTTTGGAAGATTGAACGACACTCTACACGCCCTCACCCACAGTTGTATCTCTTACTGTATCACCCACACAGCTACACACCGCTGCTAAAACCCTGTGCGTTCATAATGATCAGAGGGACCAGTAAACTAGCAGCTGTCCTTTTAAACCTGCATTAAATATGAGTTTAGTGATGTTATCAAGGAGCCTAACTCCTTTTTCATACTTTGCTGCATAAATGATGCTTAAATTGAAGCAAATAAATAACCATGGTTTCAACTTTCAAGGCATTATCTCTCAGACTTTAGAGATTATATATCTTAACAAGTCATCTATGCAGACCATCTCAGGAATTTTGAAATATTAATGTCTTTCTCCCCTGCATGTAGGGAGACAAACGTGGTTTTGCAATCCAATTGTGACTCACATTGTGACATTCCCACTACAAAATGGATAGCTCATGAAGTGGATCAGCTCAGTAATGACCCCATCGACATGTGCTGCCTCAGTGCTTGTCTGCATTGCAACACTACAGAGCAAAGGAGGGGGCTAGGCTGGAGGAAGTCAGGATTTCTAATGGGGCTGGAGAATGTGCTTAAAATGTTCTGTAAGAATGTCTCCTCCCCATGGGGGTGACTGGAAGGAGGGCCTGCAAGGGGTAGTAACATATGGGGTAGGATGTTAGCCATACCCAGGGAAGCTCCTAACTAAAAAATGCTTCCATCATCTGCTTTGATAATTCTTTTAACAAAAAACAAAGACTTGAAATCTATAATGAGGCATCAAAGACATTCCGAAAGGACCAACACAGCGATAAACTCAATCACACTTGAGCATCAGGCAAGTAGATTTTGACAGAGGAAAGGAAAAGCAGAAGCCCAGGGCAGCCAGACAGAAAGGACAGGGTCCCACTGAGGAAAGATTGCTCAGGGCATGGGAAGGCAGAGGAGTGGAGATAAACTTTGCCATCTGATACTTTTTCTTTATATTGCTATAGGAAAAAGATAGTGATAACCTGGCTTGTTAAATCTCGAAGGTCTTTTACAACTCCTGCCACATTTTATTTTAGTCATTGGTTCATTTTTGTCACAAATATCATTAAGTATCTAATAATGAGGTTGAGCTATAAGGAATATAAGGGGAAGATAATGAGGCTTGATGTCCTCCACGAAATCAGAGCCTGGCTGGGGAGGGGGTTCATACTTATTTCAAAGTGTAGATGTAAGTATGAGGAAGTGAATCCAGGTGGCTTGGGTCCTGGGAAAAAGGATGAGAGCTGTGGAATGCTTGCCAGAGCCAAGATGGTGTTCAGATTCAGCACCAGCGCCACCCATACCCAGAGGTGGAGGTAACTGGTGAAATGCACTAGACTTCAACACCCGTTTTCTAGATATTTCCACCCATTGGTTCCACCCAAGGCCTCTGTACAATGTTGTGCAGGTTATCCTACCAGGCAGAAGAGTGGGTCTGAAACCCAGCCTCTGCTCTATAAGGAAAGCTGTGACACGGCTCAGGGTAGCATTTGCCTATCAGAGGAAGAGATGCCTTTGCCAAATTCAGGGCAGACTCCATCTACTCATCAAGTGGCCATGTCCAACCAGAGGAGGTGTCTTTGTCTAGCTTGCACAAAGGCCAGTCAATAAGCTAATGGTGCCTAGGCCTCCCCATCTGTTTCATGAACAATGTGGTGTTTAGAATAATAGCCCCCAGAGAAGGCCACACCTTAATTTTCCTCAGGACCAGAAAATATGTAATCTACAACAGGGACCTAGTAGGCAGTTAAGAGAACAGATATTGGGATACTGAGATAGGAAAATTAGCCTGGATTATCCAGGTGGGCCCAAACTAAGCATGAGAGTTCATTCAAGAAGAAAATTCTTCCCTGCCACAGTAGGACAGAGAGATGTAAGGTAAGAAGGACATGACCAGCCATTCCTGCCTTGAAGATGGAGGAAGGGACCAGGAGCCAAGAGCTATAAGCAGCTTTTAGAGGTTGAAGAAAGCAAGCAAGGGGATTCCCCACTAGAGCCTCCAGAAAGAAATACAGCCTATAAAAATGCAGAATAATAAACATGTGTTGCTTTAAGCCACTACATTTATGGTAAGTTGTTATGGTTTTAATAGAAAATTAAAATATGTATAATCCATTACATAATATATAATCTGTCCATCTTAAAATACTCTAAAATTGAATACTAATTTGCATCAAGTCTCAGGAAAATGAGTCCTATTCTTTCCTAACACAAATCGATCTTGAGAACCACCAATTTTGCTGAAGCAGACTGATAAGAGTATAGGTTAGGGCTTCCAAAAGGTTCCTAAATATTTGTCATAGCTTCAGAATGAGCTTTCAAAAGCCTCTCTCAGGACACTGAAGGCTGGGATCAAAGGCATCATCCATGACCTATGTCCCCCAGAACATCCAACAGATTGTGCAAATTCTTCTGACTCTCTGCATCTAAACCCTCCCTACTTGGAACATGTGGAGTTCACTTCAAAAAGACTAGAACTTGACTAAAAATAGTATAATTTTGTTTTTACTTTCTAAACTGTATAATTTTTTTCATGTAAGTATTAGGTCGTGTCATTTAAAAGGCCTTTGTAATTATTTAAATATCCACACATTAGTTCATCATGTAAAATAAATTATTCAATCCTTTTCCTAATTGAAAAATTATTTTCTTTTATAAACATCTTTTCACAAATAATACATACACCTGCACATGCATACACACAGTCACAACTAAAGACAAGAAACATACAAGGCAAAAGTTCAAATTCTTTGCAGGTTTTGAGTAAATATCTTCCATAAAAAGTAAGCCCTTTGCACAAAATGCTCTTATAATAGAATTATCTATAGCCCTATACCCATACCACCATCTTCTCTTATCACAGCACATTTTTATTTCTTTCACAGCATTTATAACCAGCTGTAATTATATTGCTTATTAATTTATCTGATTATTAGTCATCTGCTTCCCCACTGCCATGTCAGCTGGTCAAGGTCAGGGACCATGGAAGTGTTGTCACCACAGTATCCACAAGGACATAGCACTGTTCCTAGAATAATGTACGGACTCAACAAATATTTGCAGATCGATTGAATGAATCCTGTTGTCTCTGCCAAGATCTCCATATTTATACCCTTGCTCCTAAGCTAATGCTCAAGAAAAAGGCAAAAGAATTCATGAATAGATGCAGTTGAAGGATCTGCATACACTTCCTAGGACCTGCATTCAACATATATGCTGGGGTGACAGTCAAGATATTCAGTCCAGGGCCATCTGAAATCCTTTTCAGAAAATGTTAAGATATTATATATAAATAAGTAAAAATATTTTCAAAATATAAATGTTACTCCCAAAGAGACCTTCATGAAATAACATATTTTACAACACTGAGAGGTAGAGAAGATTTTTACAGCCATAGTACTGTCGAGTATAGTAGCTCATGTCTATAATCCCAGCACTTCAAGAAGACAAAGTGGGAGGGAGGATCACTTGAGGCTACAAGTTCAAGACTAGCTTTGGCAACATAGCCAGACCCCCCCATCTCTACAAAAAAGTTTTTAAAATTAGCCTGATGTGGTGAGACATGACATAAGAGGCTGAGGCAGGAAGGTTATTTGAAGTCTAGGAATTCAAGGCTGCCATAAGCTATAATTGCACCAATAAACTCCAGCATGGGTAACAGAGCAAGATTCTGTAAATAATTAAAATAAAAAAGCCCTAATGTTAAGGATGCAATTTTCTATGGTTTGACACTTGGGAAAATTACAGATAACAATAGAGCAGGAATATATGGCACCTGGTTCCTTTTCAGGAAAACTTTTCCTTATCACTATGTACAATTTACCTTCCTCTCTTTTCTTAGACCATTTTCTGTCCCTTATATAGTATTCCTTTAGATGTACTTGCATTGAAATCACCTGTGTACCTCTTTGCTTATTTTATTCTGAGCTTACTGAGAGTTTTTCTCAGTGGCTAACTTTTTTAACCCAGTGCCTAATTCGGGTCCCATCACAAAGGGCTTCAGAAAATAGGTAACAGAAGCTACGTTAATTGCAGAAGAAATTACATTTATTAAAAATCTCCTATGGGTCAAATACCTTTGCACTGTCTTGATCCTCATAAGAGGTATTACAAGTATATCTGTTTTACAGGTAAGGAAACTTGTTCTGAGGGGTGAATAAAATTGGCCAAGCTGACATGGATCACTGCTGTTTGTAAGTTACTGAGGCTGGGCATTGAAAGAAGGAAAAAGTAAAAGGGAAAAAAAAGGTGAGAAGAAAGATAGTTAAGAGGAAACATTAATGTTTAACTACAGAGCATGCTGCATTGGGGGTCTGGACAAGCTAAAATGGATTAGAGGTGCTGAGGAATCATGAGGTTTGGGGTGTGCAGTATGCCACACTCTAGTGCTGTGCAGAATTGTGGGGGTATGTGGAGAAGGAATCCCCTCTGTTCCATGGCCAACAAGAGTCAGAGCCATGAAAATCCCTTCCCGTCCCCCAGCCTTCACCCCAACCTCTCTGGGCCTCTGTGGACATAGGAACAGACCTCTAAGTGTCATACTCACTATATGCTCTCCAGATTACTCTGAAGGTTGTATACCCACAAAATATTTTGGAACCTGACTTGCTTTGTTTGTAGCTAAGTGAAAAGGCAGAAACCCAAAGATCAGAATGATGGTATTAAAATAGGCATGACCTTCCAACAAACAAAAATAAAGACAAGTAATGACTATCTTTGACATGTTTATCCAAAACAAACCGTCAATACCAGAAGATGAACAGAATCCTTACATTACAATCCCTTTCTGGAATGTTCACTGCCCTTAGTGACTTACAACAATTGAAGTCACAGCCCCTTTTTTCAGTGAGCTTTGCTGGTTTTTTTTTTTTTTTTTTTTTTTTTTTTTTGAGAAATGTGAGGTCTAACAATCATTCTGAGAAGAGAAATACGATTTGCTACTTACTGGCATTTAACCTTGACATATGGAATAATAGTAACTAGGGAAAATACAAGGCTCAGAAACTCTCAAATAAACTTTAAGAGCCTATAGGCTGACATTTGGTGGCACTGTGGGAAAAACGGCCAGTTTCCTTTTGCCATATGAGTCTATTTGGCCCTTTTAAGCCTTCACCATCAGTGTTATGGTGTCTAGAGGTTCAAAAACATGAATAATTATACCCATTGTAAGCTTTGCATTGACCATCAGCCTAGCACTTATTCACTCAGACAGGCATGCAGGTTTTACAATTTAGAAACATTTCTAATATGTACCATTGAGCCTGAGAGACCATCTATTTTTTCACAGACATGGGCAGGCCAGCGGCAATAACTAACTAGGAATTTCATTAGAGCAGCTGGGTCTCACTCACAATTTATAGACTCAAATGTCTTTAACACTGCAGAGTGGAATCTGAAATTTCAAAAGTTTGTCATTAATAAACACTGAAACTTTAGCAGGTCAATGACCCTTAGTAATAATAATACCAACTATTTTTTAAGACTTTGCTAAGGAACGAATTAATTTGCATTCCCACCAGCAGAGGGGAGGTAGGGAGATTGGTGGGGTCACCTCTATGGTTTATCTTACAAGGGTACAAGTGAATCTTTCTAAAAGCAGAGTATGAATGTCTTGACCAATAACTAAGAAAATGACATGAAGGTTATGTTAACCAGTTTGATGAGAGTATTTCAAAATGTATATGAAAACAGCACACTGTACCCCATGATTGCA
>CAUYQV010175836.1:0-20228 GCA_963574575.1 Galagoides demidoff
GGCGTTGTGGCGGGCGCCTGTAGTCCCAGCTACTTGGGAGGCGGAGGCAGGAGACTCGCTTGAGCCCAGGAGTTGGAGGTTGCTATGAGCTGTGATGCCATGGCACTCTACCCAAGGGGATAGCTTGAGGCTCCGTCTCAAAAAAAAAATAAAAATAAAAAAAAAAGAAATTATGACTATCTTCTTTAATAGGTCAATAAACATACAAAAAGCAAAACCAGAAAAAGACCAGGAAATTAAAATGAATCACTTTAAGTGGGGGCAGATTAATGCTTTCAAAAGCTGGAGAACCATTTCCTTATTTTTTTTTGCTTGGATCCATCCTGCTCTTTTCAAGCCAGAGTGTTACAGTTGACCAGAAGGGAAACGACAGTGCTGCCAAACTTCTAGGTCAGGAGCTGTGCTTCCATAATTTGCAATGTTTCCATCAAAAAACAATTGAATTTGAAGAACCAGAAACATGTGTTGCATGATAGATTCCCAATAACCCCCACTCACTCTCAGGCTCTGAAAACAAACACTTCTTTAAATGATCCAAATCCTTTCTGAACTCAGCATCTTTCCTGGTGGCTCAGCCAGTATTTGAACCAAGATTGCCACTTAAACTTACTGTAGTGATCACCAAGATGGGTACAGTTAATTAGCTCCCTGGCAGGACATGGTAGGAAGGGGGCTTGATAAGGAATGACTGATGTTTATTGAGTTTCTCCATTCTGATTTCACTGTGGGCTCAGAAGAGAGGAAAATACACTCATGCTGTGAACTGGGCACCGTCAGGGATTTCCACAGGATGGGACTGGGGTCTGCCTTTCTTGAGATATGCCTTGGGTAATACATTTGCAAGAAGGAGGATTAAGCAAATTCCAGAGTGAATGTCCACCTCTCACAGATGCAAGCTTTCCAGAGCCCTCATTTAGGGAAACTGCTCCCTGTGTTCCCAGGCACAGGGGAGTCAAGGCTGCTGTCCAGGGAGCATGAGCGAGGTAACAGCAGTCCCCAAGCCTACCCTAGACTTCTCAGATCTTGAAAAACAGATAAGCTTGCTTCTTTAGGAAGCATCTTTGAATTAAGTCTTTTTACAAGTTTGAGAATTTCCTTCCTTTCTTCCTCCCTCCCTCCCTTCCTTCCTTTTTCATTTTTTGCAGAGAGAAGGTCTTGCTATTCCCTAGGCTGGTCTCAAACTCCAGGTCTCAAGCACTCCTCCTAACTTGGCCTTCTAAAGGGCCAGGGTTACAGGGCTGAGCCAAATTTAAAATTTCCTCCACATCTTTTTGAGTTCTAATTTTGTGATCTACAATGTGATATTTGATACTGGAATCAGTCGTGTACTATTTGTAGGACCTTGAGAGGTCAGTTTCCTCACGTGTAAAATGAGTGTAATAGCTCTGACCTCATAAAGCAGGGCTGATGCACATCAGGCCCCAAGTCCAGTGCCCTGTAAAGGTTAGCTTCCATTGGTCAGTGTCCCATAACGGTGAGCTCCCACTGGTCAGCATCCTGTACAGTGAGCTCACATTGGTCAGTGTCCTGTGATGGTGGGCTCCCATTGGTTAGTGCCCCATAATGGTGAGCTCCCATTGGTCAGCGTCCCATGAAGGTGAGCTTGCATTGGTCAGCATCCTTACTCAATTGGGATCACTGGTGGTGCAGCCACCTAAAGTTGTCTTCTAAAAGCCAGCTCTATAGTTGATAATCATGTAGTACACTTGAAAATTGCTAAGGGAGTAGGTCTTAAATTTTCTCACCTCAAAAAACAGTATGTGAGGTGATAGGTATGTTAATTAGATTAATCATTTCAAAACACATATCAAAACATCAGGTTGTACACCATAAATGTATATAATTTTTGTCAATTATACTATGTACCTTAATAAAACTGGAGGAAAAAACCCAGATCCTGGATTTGTTCTGATATTAAACTGATTAAATTCTTCTTCACTTGGTCATTGTCCTTCTTGTGCTTTCCTTATGTTTTCTTGGAATTTTAAAATTTCTTGAAATTAATATTTAATCCATTTATTTCTATTCTGTCTTGAGTAGTATATTTAAAGTGATACACTGTTATCTGAATATGTTTTTAACCATCTTATACATAGTAATTTGATTATAATACAGATATTCTAAAATTGGAGCTTTGGTTTTCATTTAAAAAGGAAGTTCATAGAGGTTGGGCTTTTTTTTCTTTTTCTATTTTGCTTATTAAACTATGGCATTTTTCTTTTGTTTGGCATAGAGAATGTAATCTGCACTATTTCATTTTGAAATGAACGGAGGCTTTCTTTGCACTCAAACAGTCAGTTTCAAGAAATGTTTCAGGGACAATAGGAAGTATAATCTATTTGAATATGGAATTAAACATTTTCAGGGACAATAGGAAGTATTTGAATATGGAATTAAACATTTATATTAATGATTATGTTATTCCTGTGCTCTCTATCATGTTTGTGTTTGCAGATTTCACTTGTCATATGAAAGTTAGGTGAAGCCTCTCTGATTATTTTATTTCTCTTTGCATTTCCAGGCACTTGCTTTATATATTCTGATCCTTACACCACTAGAGCAAACCACTAGAACAAAGGACACTTGCCTCTCTGCCCCTACATAAATACAACGATTCACACATACATACCATTTTAGTTTCTTATTTTGCATCAGGTTAAACAATTCTTTGAATTTTTTCTGTCTAAATAACTGAGATAGTTTCTATTATCTCCTGATAGAATCCTGAGTCTGTTGTCATTGAGAGCTATTCTAGTAGGCAGACAGGAGTGTGGGAATGAGTGGGACTGCCTCGTGTTAAGAGACCGGGCTGAGGTGGTTTGACTATCTTCAAAACCACCACCTTGCTGTCATTCCAGCCTATAGGAAGGGGGTAAGAGCACGGAGGGTAAGCAGGGAGGTTTGTGGGCCAGGCCTGGGGTGACACTCACTCCTGCTCATATTCCAATGGAGAACATTCCATTGAAATCATGAGGAACCGTGCAGTATTGTATATGTGAGCAGCCATGTGCCCATCTGTAATTCTGGGGCATGCAAGTAGAGAATAAATTTTGGTGGATGGACATGGATCCTAGTTCTAGATTAACATTCTTTTACCTTTGATTCAATGTTGTCTGGCATTAAGGTGGGGGAGTCCCAGTATATTGGAGTCCCAGTATATGGAGACTATATGGTCAGTTTTCTGGTTCAAGCCAACACCCTCCCACATTCTGGTAGTTTAAACTTACCTTTGTATTTTTTTTTTAAATTTTAATTTAAAAATGTTCTTAGAGGCTGACCTCAAATTTCTGGGCTCAAGCAATCCTCCCACCTCAGCCTCCAAAGCAGTGAAGGTGCTCAACACTTTGCCTGGCCACTTTTGTATTTTAAATGGTAAACTTTAAAAAAATTCTTATTTCTTGATTAACTTTAAAAATAAAGTGAATATTGACTTCTTGCTGTGAGAGACAAGAAAATTAGCTCACTTACCCTTCCTTCTTGGCCCCTACTGAGTTATCAAGAAGTGCTAGGATTTTTGTCCCAGTGAGTGAATCATATTATTTTAAATTGTGACACCTTTCAAGTCATTTCACATTCTTTGCAGTCACTGTAAGTCTTGTTGTTGTTTACTATTAATATTTCAATGGACTCATAGTTCATAAATATTTTTTATGTATTATGCCTTCTCTCTTCACTCTTCACAGTTTCTCTTGGCTGAATGGATTTAGTCAAATATTATTTTCAGGAAAGACTCACAGCTGTAATGATTCCTGATTCCTTGTATGTTTGGAAAAAAAAAAAAATCTCAGGTCACAGACATTGAACTGATGTGAAGTTACGTGTGCCCATGGCCTCAGCCAGCTCACAGCAACCTTAAAGTCCCTGGCTCACGGGATCCTCCTGCCTCAGCCTCCTGAATAGCTGGGACTACAGGTGCCTGCCACCACACCTGGCTAATTTTTTCTGTTTTTAGTAGAGATGGGGTCTCACTTTTGCTCAGGCTGGTCTCTAACTCCTAAGCAAGGGAGCCTCCCGCCTTGGTCTTTTGGGATTACAGGTGTGAGCCTCCAAGTCCTACCTGTTTAGGGAAGACTTTATCACACCTTTGAATTTTTTTCTGTGCTAATCATACCCTTCTCTACATACCGGTTTTCTTTATGTTGGATCAACCTTGTCCACCCACTTCTTTGCCATTTGCATTCATTGTGATTCTCTCTGACCAAATGTCCCCTTACCAGAGGCCTCCCCGCAACCTTAGCAAATCTGATTGCCTTCTTCACTCTGTGCCTCCTCCTGCCTTTTCTTCACAGCACTCAGCTGTGCACCACTGCATGCTGCCCCATGTCCCCAACCCCAGTGAGAACACTAGCTCTCCAAGGACAGGGACGTTATCTCCAGACACTGTCCTGCCCACAGAGTCGGCACTCAGTAAGCTCTGGACCAAATTATCTCAAGCCTTGTTGTTTGTCAGTTCACCTTTTAGCTGTGTAGATCAGGTGTCCTCAAACTACGGCCCACGGGCCACATGCGGCCCACCTAGGACTTTTATCTGGCCTGCTGGGTGTTTTTGCTGCCGCTGCCTGTCCTGCTTAGCAGCCAACTAGTCCCGGGGCCCGCAGTCCAGCCCTCCAACGGTCTGAGGGACAGTGAACTGACTCCCTGTCCCTCAAAAGTTTGAGGACCCCTGTGATAGCGTTCTTTGCTATTTCTAATTTATGAAACTTGTTTCCTTAGCTCTCAGTTTCCTATTTTATTGAATTGTTTCATTTTGTCTTTGACTTCTTTTCTCATTGATTCCTTTTCCTCTTTACTTACTTTTGGAGTCTAGGACATTGATGTGGAGGATGTGCTATTCCCCAGAGTAACTTTTCTTCCAGAGTGGGTCCTATCTGTTTCCTTTTCTGTCTGTAGTATTTGTTACACAGTTTTGGGCAGTTTCTTCACATTTTCTTGGGACTGGCACGGTGCGGCCGTCTGGCGTAGGTCTTCTGAACCTTCCCCCCACCCCCCATTTTCCAGCTGAGTGCTCCTCCTTGGGAGTTGGACACAGTCAAAGATGTGCTACCCTCAGAAAGGCACAGAAGATCACAGAGAAAAGGACCAGTATAAGGACTGATGGAAGGGAAGTGGGCTGACTTGTCTCACCCACTTTTCCTTTCTGGCTAAGAAGAGGGAAGATGGTCAGCCGTGGGAGTAGCCTGCACCCTCTTCACTTCTGGAGATGGAAGCGAAGGAGGCTGACCACCTCTGCCCAGGTGAAAAACCTAAGTTTACCAGCCTGATGGAACAATCCATATGGAAATAGGAGATGCCCTTGACTAGACAGAGTAAATTCAAGTCTAACAATTTTAGACAACATCAAATCCAATCAACACTGTCCATATATCCCACCCTCTCAGGTAATAAGATATCAGCTCTCAGACCATTGTTCTGGGGAATTAGTCACTCTTCTCATTGTTGGTCTCCCTCCCAGTTGAAAAGTCAAGATACCCACTCCTGCTCTCTCTCCCCTTTCTCGGGGAGCAGGATTGTGGCAATGATGTGGTTTGTGATGTGGACACTTCACAGAGGTGCCTAATGGGAGGGCACAGGCTGAAATCCAGTTTACTCTGAGCCATGGGGGAATTGCATCTGCTTAGAGAAAAGGCCTTTTTCATAGCACAAAGAAACTAAACTTTGTGTCCACAGGACTGAGTGTACCCAGAAAGAGTGCCTTTCTCCAGCAGTGGGTGGGCAGTGGCCCTGCTGGAGAGTAATATGAGATGGTGGCAGGTATGGTGTGGAAAGAACCTTCCCCGGATGTTGACTCAGCACTCACCTTATTCCCTCCAATGCATTTGGCTTTTCATGAATCTCCTGTCATGTCAATCTTGTCCCCGCCCTTGTGCAGTTTCTGGGTGCAGAGTGCAGATTCTGACACTAGTTCCAGAGGGGCTTTTGTCTTCATGATGCTTTTCAAAGTTTATGGTATAAGGGTGCATGATTTCCTCTGTTTGAATGGGCTGCTGCTCTGTGATCCTTCCCCTCATTTCCACTCCTGTTTTGAGCCTCTGAGAGAGGGACTGTTCTGATCCGCCAGCCTGCTCGGCTGCTTGGAGCTGCTTCCTACCAGTCCTCAATTTAACGGGCCTGTTTTCACATTGCTTTGCCCTTGCCTTTTTTCATGCCATCTATTTAATATGCATGCTGGTAAAGGGTGGAAAGAGTTTGGTGAAAAGTTAAATGTACTCAGGTGTTCAGTAAATGTGAGTTGGTGTCCATAAGGTACCACTAATCTATCGCATAATGAGGATAATATCAAGATGATCCCATACTCTGATCTTTTAAAACGAAATATGATTTTTTTAGACTTAAATTAAATGGCAGGGAATCTGGAAAACGCCTGGTTTCTTAAAACGATGAGCTAGAAATAGAGTAGAATTTGGTATTCAGGCAGGAGTTTCCAACAGACGTTGCTCATATAGTAAACTTACGCAGTGAATCCGCCATTGTGACAAAGAAGGCTTTAAATCACATTTAAACCTTGTCACGCCTAAATAAATGTGCTAATATTTTCTGTCAGTCTCTAGTGCAGCTGTTAAAACATTTGGGTTCTGTAGACCAAATAAGATTTCTAAATTTCATGAGTGCTGTGTTCTAATTCTTATTACTTATTGCTCTTCTAATTTGAAAACATGTTGGCTGATTCCAAATATATCTTTCAGAACAATAAATTTCGAATCTCTTCAAGCATAAAGTCGATACACGTGACATATAATTCTGAATGCTTTCAGCGGCACAGAAACTCGTGAGGATTCTGCATATGTGACACTTACGCAGGAAGCTAACACCCATTCAGGAAACGCACATTTCCAAATGATCTTTGATTTCAACTGAGGCAGTAGTTTTCTGGCAATGTTGCTCAGCTAATCAGATTTTAAAAAAATTCTTAAAAATACAACACTGCTTTTCTTCAAATTTCAGCAAACATTAAATATTTCAAGTTTTTTTCCTTTCTTTCACTAACTTCCAGTTTCCTCAGCTACGAAGTTTTAGTTCTCAATTCCCTCTTAAGGCTTTGTGCTTAGGTTATTTTCACTTTTAGGTTTTGTAAACTAGCTTCATCATTCAGGACTGCCTTTCCATAAACTCTCTTGATACACTAGTAAAGTATATTACTGTAATGGCCCTCTTTGTCCTCTCCTTCAGATGCTCCACAGGTCAGAGTCTATCTCACTCCCCTCAGCCTTGCTAACACATACAATTGCTTATGCAAAATTACAAGGAATGACCAACAGCATTGTTTCCTTGTGCTCACACATCCACTTATTTAATATCAATTGACTTGTCCTGTCTTAGATCCTTTCAAGACTATAGACAGGCTGCATTTCCATGTGACAAGTCTGTCCTCTCAGATGAAATTCCAGTAAGGCTGATCCGAAAAATAACTCTCTTTGGAGCCAGGGCTCAAAACTAGTGGGCTGCACTTTAACATTTAGGAAAGAAATAAATCCACAAAATTGAAATGTTTAATCTACTTTCTATTTTTATTAAAGTTTAAGTAAATTTGGAAGAAAAGTATGTGTAATGGTAGGTACCATAGATTCTCTTCCATACTATCTCCAGATCGAGTCAGTGGAAACACTAAACTCAGTCTTGTGAGCTTGGAACAGAGGCGGCTTCCAGATACATTCATCACTTCAGAAATAAAATTTAATGACTTAATTTTGTTTTTACTAGTACAAACCAGATTAACAGTTTTAAATTAAATATACTTCTAGACAATGCTACACAGGTCCTATTTTTAGCAGAAGCTCAAAAAATGTTTGATAAGGTCCAGATTTATTCAATCCTATAGTTTGCACAAATACTAAAGCATAGTCATGATTAAAGGTAAAAATTGTACAATAGTTCTGCATACTAAAATATTATTAATGATGTTGTTTCTGAGAACCAAAGTATCAGCTGGCTGATTCCGCTTTTATGATGTATATTAATATCTTCTAGTATGACAAGACCACTAACAAAACGGCCACAATTCTTCTGATACCTTTGATTCCCAGTATGCTTACCAGCTGGCAAATTTGTTTTAGCGGCAGTAAGGTAAAAATTCAGATACCAAAGAGCTCGGATTTGTTTTGATGAGCTGTTTTGTCATAAAACATGCAGCGGTGAATCTTCAATTCATAAACTATTTCTATCATTCAGTGAAGATTATCACTGTAGCTGGCATAATCATGAGAAGTTTTTCTGCCTGATTAAAAGCATTTACGATTACCAACAGATCAGCGCTGGCATGCAGGAGGTCCAGTAGCTCTGCTATGAGTAGGGCCATCACCTCACCAGTACCATTGGTTCATGTATTACTGGCTGCTTTGATTAAGCTTCACCACGAAACATCACACACTTCTAGAAAAAGCGTCTCCAGAGAGCCTCTCGCCTTCCTCCCTAGCTGACCAGACACGGGTCGTCGCTGCCTGGCCTGACCTCTCCTTCCAGCAGCAGGTTCATCACCACCTTTGTCAAGTAGCTGCATGTCCCTCTTGTCCCCAGCGGGGGAGTATTGTAAAAGGAAGTCATGTCATCCTGCAGAGGAAAACAACCACCAATCACATGGCTCTGGGTTTGCAAAGACTGACAGGTAAAATCAGTGCCAGCCTGGGGGGGAAATAAATTCACAGGAAGATTTCCCCCTGGAACACATGAGTTTCCTGAGCTTTTCTTTCATTTTCCTGAGGCAGATTCTCACATATAAAACAAAAACAGGCATTTTTAATATTCTCCTCTTTACTGATAATTTTTATTTACTTAGAGAACCTTTTTTCCAGATGAGCATGGAATATTAAACAAAGAACCTGGAACTGTGAGGCAGTACACAGCACCAGGGAGCCTGCTACTGCTTTCCTGGTTCCCCAGAATCTAATTTTATAGACCTCTGGAATCTATAACTGCTAACTGCATAAAGCAAATTTATCTCTTCCTAGATTTCTTTCTTTGTCCGAACTTCGTAGCTAAACTGACTAGTAATTAACTAAAAAGTAACATTAGTTCTTCAAATTTCAGCCTGCCTCTCAAGTATTATTCTGTACTATGTGAATCTGTCTTGTACGTTAAATGACAGGAGATTAGGGAGATTCTGAACAATTGAGACTATGAAGACACTTCTACAAAAAGCTGTTTTTTCTACTTACTTGTTTTTCAATTTCCTTTAGCCGACTCTCATCTCTTTGAAATTCATGAAAAGCTTCTTTCACGAGTCTGTCTAGATCTACTTTGTCTTGAAATTCTAGCTCAGGGTTTCTTTCCAGTATGATGGATACAACCATCAGTAACTAGAAGAGACAGATGAGGAGAGCCAATTACATGAACCATAACAGTGACACGTCTAGACACGTTTTCATCCTCTAATCAGATGGACAGAGGGGCCTCATCATCCACAGTGTGTTCTGTACAAGGGAGTTGAACATCACATGTGGAGGGAAACTTACCTAATTTTGCAAATCAGCCAAATAAGTTCTGTTTGGAAGCTGCATACTTTTATTGTGTATTTCCCTGTAGTTGTATAGAAATACTTTTTAGTCACTTAAAGAAAACTGACAACTTAGAGAAGTGACTTTCCTCACCCTGTGCTTAGTACATCGCACCTTATTCACCCAAACTCATCCTCCGGGAATCAGTCCTTGTTGGCAAGACAGCAAAACCAGTGTGCAGTGGGGCAGGGACCACAGCTAGATTCTGGATCTAGACTCATGATCAAACAACTTGGAGCCCATCCCCCCAAAATGAGGGTACGTCTGTGGTGCTGCAGAAATTGCTCAGGGGATGGCTATGTTTTATATAAATACACTTGGCTCGGCACCTGTAGCTCAATGGTTAGGGTGCTGGCCACATATACTGGGGCTGGTGGGTTGGAACCAGCCCAGGGCTACTAAACAACAATGACAACTGAAATAACAACAACAAATAGTTGGTTGTGGTGGGCGCCTGTAGTTCCAGCTAGTTGGGAGGCTAAGGCAAGAGAATCACTTATGGCTAAGAGTTTGAGGTTGCTGTGATTTTGTCTCAAAAAAAAAAAATACTCTTAACTTTGACCTCTACAAATGCTATTTGTCTATATAAACTATCTTAGCTTAATGCAGCACTCTGTTGTGTGACCATCCCGCATACTTATCCTAAGTGGCACTGTTCATTTTAGATGCCATATTCATGTCAGATACAAAAACTGTGTCCGAGTCTACAGTGCCTGGTGAAGGCTTTCTGAGGGCGCTCATGGCTCCTCACACTTCCCAACTGGGGAATCTGCTCACTGTGCTTTATTTGAAGGCTTCCAAAACAGAACCTAAAAGAATCAAAAGGAAATACTTTCGGTAAAATCCAGAGGTTACAACGTGTGAGACCTAGGGGCAAGGTAGCCAGGAGAATGCAAAGTTCTGCTGTAGTTGTAAAGGAAAATTTCTTCTGCAAAGGGAACAATCTCACTTTAGTCTAAAAGAAAGACCTCTATGTCCACTGTGTGTCCCAGATCTGGGTACTAGACATGGAAGGTTAACCAGAAGGCATTCACCCATCTAATAACCCCTGATTTCCTGAAACCTAGTCTGCACCTTACCCCCACCTGCTACAGAACTGATTGCCTGGTTCTGTTCCTAAGCTGGAACTTTGGAGGCCTGGGTGAATCCACTCCACTCTCACTGATAGCTCCTGTCTAGGTAAGACACATTACCTCTCCTCAATAAACATAAAGTCTGACGGACACTCCCTGAGAAAGAGACACAGAGAGGATGAGCTGCAGGTCAAAGCCGTCAGGTGCGGTTCTCTGTGTTTGGCGTGATGTTTCAGTGCGTGCATTTCTGTTTCAGCTTTTCATTTACATGAAGAAACGACCACATAACACAACTACATGTCTTCTCTTCATACAGAGATGTTTGGAAAGACGGCCCTCAAATTATTAACAGTGATGATCCTTTGCCAGTGGGTGTGGGAGGAATTTTTGTTTTCTTTTCTATAATTTCCTATTCTTGAATCTTTCTACAATAGTTGTGCATTATTTCTGTGAACAGAAAAACTAAAACAAAATGGGTAGGAAAAGGTCATCTCCCCTATTTCTATGCTGCTGCTGATCCACTTGCTGTTGAGGGTGGATAGGTAGCTGGGAAGCTGGGATGTTGGTGTCCCCTGGGGGAGTTTAGGGTCTGTGAACTGCTCATGTGCCTTGGGCCACAGACGACCACTTCTTGAATTCTCAATTGGCGGAAGTCACGGTTGGTGAGGAATAGAATTCTTGGTCTCTTAGGCAGTTTGCCTTATACTACTTTTCAGGGAGCAAATAGAAAGCACTCTTTCGCAATCCACATTTCTTAATACAAACCTCCACAATAATCTGTCTGTACTTCGGCTGGTCAATATTTCCCAAAGTGTCTTCGACGAGGAGAGAGAAATTCATCTCATACATGGTCATATCTGACAGCGTCGGTTGCTGAAAAAAAATGACTCCATATTAACATGCTGAGCTGTTCTCTACTTCTCAGTAGAGGAATCTCATTTCCTGATCAATAATCTTTTCCAGTTTCTATAAAATCTTAGAAAGCACCTTTAGCTATTGAACTGGAGTTTGTATATGTCAAACCTCTCATTTTTAGTAACTGTCTTCAGTATACTAACGTTTTAGGGGAAAGAAGTCTGATGGAAAGCCACTCAAATACACAAAGGGAACAGCCAAAAGTTGGGACAACAACCAGAGCGCACATTGCTCTCAGGGTCAACACGAGCAGTTAGGCTGCTGTCAGGGATCAGCATGTAAGTTGCCTGCTATTGAACTTACATCATTTCTGTGGCAGGTCCTTTCTGAGCTGGCAGCATAAACATGCATAGTAAAGACAGCATTATATGCAGAAATGGCAAGGAAATAGAAAAAAGGCGAAACGGAGAGAATTTTCTCTACTCTGTTGTTCATCTTTCATCTAAGCTGAGAGCACTGCACAGTCTTCCATTCACTTTCCACAAACCAAAGGAAAGCGGAAAAAAAACTAAAATCCAAATGGAGATCCGGGCAGGTGGAAAACCCTCAAAGGATGGAGGGAAGACTCTGAGAGCTGGGCTGTCTGGCGGGATGCAGGTGGAGTTCCCAGAACGATCACCAGAGATGCAGAGGTGGCCGTGATGACTGCAGGAAACCGCCTCCTGGCTCCAGACCACCGGTATCCACCTGCTACTCAAAAGGGGACCCAGCAGGAACCCCACTTAAGGAAACGTCAGTATGAAAGACCCTGTAAATACAATCTGAGATGTTGCTAATGTTTACAGATACTACCTAACTTGGAGAAAATGAAGCTCAAATGCTAAATAGTTATTATGATTGTTCAGACATCTAGCAATAGGACTAACAGTGTCCAGAAGGAAAGGACGATCGTTTTCTGCATTACTTTTATGATAGGTCATTAAAAGTCAACCCAGCTACTGGGCACCTACAGAGGAGATGACAAGCTTGCCTTACTTCTTACTCTGATGAGAGGAGTTAGAGTAAACGGTATAGCAGAAAAGTTACAGGAAAGGCTCAGAAGCCAAACTGCAGGGTCACGCTCGGGGTTGGCTTCTTACTAGAGGTGTGACCTTGAGGAAATCATCTGGCTATGTTTTAGTTTCCTCATCAACTGAAATGATAAAGTGCCTTTCTCCCAAGATTGTTTTAAGGATTAGATGAGCATTTAGAAAAGTGTTTGTTGCATAAAAACCCTTACCTGTGTTTACTGTTCCTGAGAGTTTTAGCAGCGAGAGGATATTAGCACAGAGAGGACACTGGAGTAAGTGTCCCGGAAAGGAGCCTGGGAAGTGCTGGCAGGGCTGAGAAGGAAGCTAACAAAGCTGCCTGGCTGCGGGACCCAGCTGTGCGGAAAGGAGCCCACAGGACAGGCAGGATGCTGCCCGGAGACACTGTTGCTCAGACAGCAAGGGCACCAGTACCTGTCCTGGCAGCCAAGTCAAACCACTCACTGTCTGTGAACAGTACAAAAAATACTATTGAAAAGTTTCTATTTATTTTTTTGAGTAATGTATTCACACAGTTCAAATTTTGAAAGGTTAAAAATGGTTCCAGTGAAAAGCCCCATGGCCCCATCCCCCGGCCACAAAGTTCCTTCTCCCAAAGGCAAAGAAAAGAACACTACCAATTCCTTGGGGCTCCTTCCAGAAATACTCTGATGAATACAGAAGCAAAATGAGTGTATGTATTTGGGAATACTTTATCTGCACAAAGAGCTACATCACAATTAATTCATCTGGAGTTTCAACACTGAAAACAAACACAGTCTTCTATTTCCAAAGGGTTAATTCTTCATTCTGGGGTATAAGCAGAAAGATTCAGATGCCAGGATTAAATAAATAAAATACCTACAAAGGAAATCACCTGAAGGGGAGGACACTAGTTCATGTGAACCACAGCTAAATTATATCTTGAGTAAAATAAGTGATTATCTGTTTAATGAGCTAAAGAGTTATTGCATTTTTCACCTTTAATGCAATTCCTAAGCAGCGATTTCCTTATCTGAAGCGTTCCTTGGCCACCTTGCTTGTTAGGTCTGATCAGATTCTGTCTTTTCAAGGTTCCATTGTTTGTGAGGCTCCCCAGTATTGGCTCACTACCACTTAGGGTGGTGAAGGGATCCCCCCCTCTAAGGAAAAGCCAGTGTGAGAGACCCTGTGTTCACTATAAGGAAACAAAGGAAGGGCAGTTTGTTTACAAAGAGGTTTGGCCATGTAGTTCCTGTAAAGAAGCTTCCTTAAAACATCTGACATATGACAATATGAAAAAAAAAAAGGATTAAACACAACTTCTTAGCAATATACCCATTTAGTAGAGAAAGCTCTTTTTTTTAATATATAGAGGGACATTAAAATTGAAAAGTAAAAGTAACTCAGATCGGGTAAAAATATTTCCAACTTAATTGATTCGACTTCTTCTTTTCTAGTATTCCATCCCTTCTGGTACCTGAATACCCCTCCTTTAAAAATATCCTTAGAATACTGAAAAGCAAAAGTTACTGCAGTGCAGAGAGGAAAAGACTCCTCTGCCCGCGGCCCCTTAGCGGGCCCCTTCCTTATACCAACAGGGCGGCCCTACCTGGGGCAGATGCTTCCCAGCCACCACGATGCCGTTGGGCGTGCGCTCCAGGATCTGCCACACTCGGTCGTAGAACCCAGGGGGCGTTCTGTTCAGAGACCCATCGATCTGCCTCCTGTTCAGCCAGCATCTGTGGACCAAAGGAGAATGCCTCAGAGTTGAAAAACAAGCTTGTTCTGGTAGAAAGCAGGGCTTTCAATAAGGATTAATTGTTCCCAGAGGGTAACAATAAAAGCCAAAGCCTGTCAATGGCACACCTCTGCCATGTGCTACAGAGGCCAGTTAATGTCTCACAGGGAAAGCAGAGCTCGCAGACCAGGAGGAGGTCCCCAAGATCTTAAAAAATTTAAAAGGCAAAACATTGTTTTCTAGTAAGCCACAAATGCTCACTACACAATCAAATGATTTTCTAATACACAAAGCAGCTTCATTTAAACACGTAGCCAACTTCACAATCACTTTAAGTAGTTTTTACACTGGACAAAATGTAAGCTCTATGAAGAGATGGAAATCATATTTGACCACTCCTATAATTCTCCCCCATAAAGATGCTTAATAAACCCTTGATAAATGGGCAAGTGGATATCTGAAAAAATATTCATATTAAAATTACCTTATTTTAAACTTTATAGAAGTTTGCTATTTGAATATAGCTGAAAAACTAGACCCCAAATCTTACATGTCATAATAATAGTGTAATGATAAGCCAAAATTCTAGATTGCCTATTTTCACAGAAATGCTTAAACCATAAAGATACCTCCTTCACAAACTGCTAAAGGTGTGAATGATTTAGAAAAACACACAATGACATAGTAGTCTATTCTTGCAGAAGTGAAGACACACACTTTTTACTCTTGGTGTTTACAGAGGCGGAGAGTGAAATGTGCACTCAGTGACAAGGAGGCAGGTCATTTCCACGTGGACAAAGACTGAAGGGCACAGGAAGCAGAGAAAGACAGTTTTGTTCTGGTGGAAGCGAACCAGTGAGGTTTTAGGTGAGAAAGCCATCTTTTTTGGATGTGCCAAATTTCTTTTAATAGATGTAACCTTGCACTGCTGAGTTGAGGGTCTCACTAGAGTGAGGCAGCTCAAAGGCCTAGGGCTCCTTGGTGAAGTTTTAGTGTGGGTAAGTGCGTACCTCACAACCTGCACTGAGTTTTCCCTCCCTTCCCTTTGTTTAGCAAAGGATACTTCAAGCTCTATGAACTTATAGTTAATACATTAAAGAGACGTTTGCTTAGAACCACAAGAAAAGTAGAAATGAGTGAACATTCATGATGGAGGTAGAGAATTATTTTGAAATCCCTTTTCTTATGTTTTGCCTTTAAATTTTGAAAAATTTTAGGGTTATGGAAAAGTGACAAAAATAATTCATAAAGTCTCTTTACTTGTTGTCCCTGCTCTTGTTATCTCACATAACCACAGTATAATGATCACAGCATAATGTCACGTTAATAGTGACACCACACCATCAGCTAACCTTGGACCTTATTCCAATTTTGACCACTTTAAAGTTCTTGTTCTGATCCAGGAGACAGCCCAGGATCCACATGGTACCTATCTGTCTCCTGAGGCACCTCTAACTGGGACAGTCCCCCCTCCTTCCCTTGTTTTGGATAACTTCAACACTTTAGAAATGCCAGCTGTTATACATGGTGCACCTCAGTTTGGGTTGCTCTGATTTTTTCTGATAAACTGCGATTATGCATTTTGGGGGCATGGATATCCAGAAGTAATGAGCCCTTTTCAATGTATCAGGGGATACATATGTTGACATGTCTATTACTGGTGATGGTCACCTTAAACACTGGGTTAAAGTGGAGTCTGCTGGATTTTTCTGAATGGAAATACCTCAGAATTATGTAAAACTTCCATTTCTCATCATACTTCCATCCAGTGAGGGTTCTGGACTGCAATAATTACTACTGGTTTCTATTTCTCCAATGATGATTCTATATTTCCATCATTCCATTGTACCTACTCACTGGACTTGTGCTGTCAGGAAGAACCCCTTTTCCCTGTGCATCTATCTACATCAGCATGGACTTGTGCACATTTATTCTGTGGGTTACAACCTGATACTGTCGTCACTGGGCTGCTCCAGTTGTCTAGCACTGGCCACTGGGGCTCCTCTGAGAGGTCTCCAGTGACCTTTGGACACACCTCTGCCATATCTTGAGCACCTTCTTCCTTTCTGGTAAAAAATGCTCTAGTCTCCTTCTACATTTTTCAGCCCTGGAAGCAATAATGTCTCCAAGAGATGGTGGTTCTTTTTTATTAAAAGTGATATTTAGAGATCAGCATCCAGCCACCAGGGTTGCTCACTGCTGCTGTGCTCTCCCTGCCTCCAGGTCATGTCCATGGAGAGATGCACGTACAGACCCACATCCACTTGTGCATCTACCCATCTGCGTAGAGACCATGGGCTCATATGCTGAGTCACTTCCACCCTGCAGCAGTGGGCGCATCCTGGCCTCCCTCTGTCCTTACTTGTACCTACCTTCTCCCACAAAATCCAGTTCTCATTACGCACAATAGATTAAGTTTTTTGCTTAGTCCTAGTTTACATGTAATTTCTGAATTGCTAATCCACACATCTGGGAGAAAGAACTGATAACTGGAGTACAGCATACTGTGCAGTCCTTCTTTCCTTCCGCCTGACAGTACCCAGTCGAAGCCGTACCCCCGAAGGTGCTCCAGCTAACCCTCTTCTCCCGCCCGCAGTGGGGCTGCGTAACCTGCTTGAAGAACAGCTTCGTCCTTCACTGTTTGTATTCTACTTTGTGTTCCCTTCACATCTGGGTTAATTTCCATTCACTGTTTGGATATGGAGACGTCACCACTGTGTTAGGGTCAGCGCCACACAAGGTGCGTGTCGAGTCTCTGCTCTCTCGGCCCGGCCAGCCACACCTCTCTCCATCCTTCCACCCTGTCCCCGTCCAACCCTGTTAGGGTCTGATTTATCCTTCCTGTATTTCTTCTGAACAAATGAGCATATATCTCCTTACTTATATCTTTTCCTGTTTTGCATAGAAAGTACCATACCATAGTACCTGAGTGGAGCTGTTCCCCTGTGTGGGGCTGTTCCCCCTGTGTGGGGCTGTTCCCCTGTGTGGAGCTGTTCCCCTATGTGGGGTGTGTTTTACTCCACTTTCTCAGTGTCCTTTGACACTGGTATTTATTTTCTTCCATGAAAAATGTTGTTTTTAATTTTTATATAGTCTTATTAATATTTTCTTTTGTTGCCCCTGGGTTGAGTCATGGTTAGAAAGCCCTTCCTACACTAAAGGTAAAAAGGAACTTACCCATGTCTTCTTTTCTTATATGATTTAATTTTTTCATTTAGATCTCAATTTGGAGTTTGTTCTTGCATATGGTGGAAAGTATAGATTTGGTTTTACCTGCTGTTCTTTCACAATTTATTTAAAAAGCCCACTCTGGATCTTTATCATGCACTAAATTCCTGTGTCCTTAGGAGTCTCCTTTTGGAGTTTCTAATCTGTTCAACTGGTCTGTCTCTGTCTGTTCACCAATATCACTCTGTTCATATTGTAGAGGATTTATACTATGTTTTAATGTCTATTAGGGCAAGTCCTTCTTTTATTTTTTTCTGGTTATTTTTCTATGTTTGTTTTTCCACAGGAAGTTTAGTATTAACCTGTGTTAATTTCATATAACAGCTTGTTGAAACGTTAGTGTAACTGCTTTAGATTTATAATTAGCATCAGGTGGTGCCTGTGGCTCTGTGAGTAGGGTGCCAGCCCCATATACCAAGGGTGGCGGGTTCAAACCCAGCCCCAGCTAACCTGCAACAAACAAATAGTCGGGTGGTGTGATGGGTGCCTGTAGTCCCAGCTACTTGGGAGGCTGAAGGAAGAGAATCACCTAAGCCCAAGAGCTGGAGTTTGCTGTGAGCTGTGATGCCACAGCACTCTAAGGAGGGCAAAAAAATGAGACTATCTCTAAAAAAAAAAAAAATTATAATTGGCATCCTGATAACATGGAGTGTTCCTGTGAAGAACAAAGACACCGTCCATCAGTTTAGATCTGCTTTTGTAGAAGACATATGCAGAATTATCTCGGCATATAATTATATCACCTTGCAAGATGGCAGGCATAAATATACTCAATGATTATTTGCTTAAATACTTGTATTAAAGCTCTTTCTATAATGAAAGAAATTCTTCAGCTCAGTGCCATCTACAAGTATTTATTTTGTAGTTAGTCTAAGATTAGCATAAATTAAGTCTGTGAAAAGTTTAGCTTTGAAGTCTGGTGAGGGAAACAAAGTCATAGGCAATATATCCCAGTCCCCTCTGCCAAATGTTGAGCAGAGATGGTGAGTGCCACAGAGGTTCATAAAGGGAACTAACATGGTATGAACTGCTGTGTTTTGCACAGAATAATAAAAATGAAGAAATGCTTATAAACTATACTGGTAAACAGTATAAAATTCAACTCCACACACAAGCAGACAGACATTTTAATTAGTCTTCCTGTTTACATCACCCATCTATTAGGGTGGCCTCTGATACTCTGCTCCTTTTTACTTCTTATTAATGACTTATAAACTTCACAGATGTATTAATCTAAACATTCTGATGCTCTATAAATCCAGAGTGCAGTGGAGGGAACAGAGGGCTCCCATTACCTTCCATTCTGCTGAGGCTGGAGAATATCCAGCAGAAGTTGCTTGACTTCACTGGGTGACAGCTGATATAAGTCCATGGCTGGCTGGTCCCCACTACGGGTCTGCAGCTCATATTCCATAGCATGGATGATCCATCTGAAACAAAACGATGGAAACAGGATCAACGACTCTCGAAATAAAATCATCTTGCACTTCTTGCGCACTGACCCAACCAAAGGAGAATAAAGAAAGAGCCATATGAATTTCCCGTACTGTGCATAAAATTACTTCCATCAAGATTGTGTGACAAAATTAGACTCTTAAAAATGAGGCCCTCACGGGTGGTGAGGTTGCAAAACATGAAAACAGGCAAGTACTTAGGTTCTCATCAAGTGAGAGTCTCCCGATGCAGTATCATAGTATTCTGCATACAAATAGCTGCCACACTGTCCTCATACTAGATACGTGGTCCCCCCAAAAAGGGGGGACACAAACACGCCTTTCAAAAAGGGCTGAGCTATGCAATTATGTAAATACTCCTCTCCCAGGAATGACACGAATCTTTTCTCAACTGTCTTTCCTTAGCAGTCATTCCTTTGGGATGGGAGAGGACAGTTGTGGCTAAGACAATTCCCAGCTCTTCCTACTTCCTCCCCTATTCTTTGTTGTTGCCATTTCTCAAAGTTGCGAACTAGTCTACTCGTCCCCTGCAGAATATGTGCTACAAAATGCTGAGATAAATTATAGGGGATACCAAATACACAAAGGTAGAGCAGAAGTTTTTAAAGAAATCATTACTATTATTGCTGAAATTATGCAACAAGTACTTAATAGTTGTTCCTCAAAAAGAGCAATAAAGATAATGAAGTATTTACAAAGAACAAAGGTTTGAGAGTTCCCTGACAACACAAGGTTTGACAATTAAATTTGGAAACTCATCTTAGAAAAAGTGCTACACACTCATTTATGAGTATTGCAACAGTCACTTTCGAAGTCTCCCCTTGAGAAGCTTTGCATTGATGCTAGCACAGAGTCCATCCTTCAAAATAATTTTAATTTATGGGGATTCATTGACGGTACAAAGAATTAGGTTACACTGACTGCATCTGTTAGACAAAGTCCCTTTTGTAATTGTGTCCTGCCCCCAACAGATGTGCCACATACTGTAATCTCCCATCCCCCTCCCTCCTCTCTTCTCCCTGTTCTCTCATCCCCCGATCCCCCACCTTGTATTAGCTCATCTGCTGCCTTCATATAATAATTGAGTACACTGGATTCCTGCTTCTCCATTCTTGTGATTGATGCTTTACTAAGAAGAATGTGTTCCACCTCCATCCAGGTTAATACAAAAGATGTAAAGTCTCCATCTTTTTTAGTGGCTTAACAGTATTCCATGGTATACACATACCACAGCTTGTTAATCCATTCCTGAGACTGCCCACTCTTCTAAGCTTTCCACTCAACGTGTACCATCCCCAACAGCTGAAAACTCCTGAAAGGCTTCCTCCTGTCTAGGACCTCCG
>CAUYQV010175840.1:0-27820 GCA_963574575.1 Galagoides demidoff
CAAGCGAGTCTCCTGCCTCCGCCTCCCAAGTAGCTGGGACCACAGGCGCCCGCCACAATGCCCGGCCATTTTTTGGTTGCAGCCGTCATTGTTATTTGGCGGGCCCGGGTTGGGGATTCGAACCCGCCACCTTAGGTGTACATGGCTGGCGCCTTAGCCGATTGAGCCACAGGCGCCGCCACACACATATATTTTAAGGTTAAATTTATATACATTAAAATTAACAAATCTTACTAAGATTTTTTTTTTTTTAATTCCCACCTTGTTTAGCAAAAATCTGGCTCTGCTGCCTCCCAAATGTAGGTGCCATTGCCGGATTTCCTGCTGTGGCTACCCTGTGTTGAATCATCTTTTCCTTGATTTAAGTTTAGCTAGGAGAGGAGGCATGCCTTTGTTCTCAGTCAGAAAGCATATGGAATGTCAATTCTGCCTGCTGCATTGTTACCCTGCCACCAGTGAAATCAGGCATGCCTCCTTCAAATGGTCCCCAAGGCCAGTAGTTAACAGCCCCCCTCCAAAAGGGAGGCTCAGAGCCCACTAGCCATGTTCCAGGCCCCCCCATCAGCCTTATAGCCTCTCTCCACCTGCATGGTCACCCCTAAGTGTCCTATGTGGGCCACCATACATGCGTTCAACACTCATTTATTTAGTCCCACTGTGTGCCACCCAGTTCCCTGTACTTGATCTCATCTCAAAGACTCCCATTTCCCTTTACAAGCTGGAAAGGAAAATATAAACTTGCCTTCCATCTCGTGGCAGGAGATGAGTCAGCAGAACAGGAAATTCTCCTTGCACAAGCCTTTCTGATCCCGTGGGCTGGGCGTGTATGGTATCGAGCGAGGGCTGGGAAGGGAGCAGGCTCCTCTCCTGGAACCACTCTGAGAGGTGAACAATGTGAGTTGACCGGTGAGCTTAGAATTGTTGACACACACCTTGCCAATTAAAATTGTCCCAACATGTGTTGGGGAAAGCTCAGCTGCTTCCAAATAAGGAGCAGAGCAAATAAGGAAACTGGTCGTTGCCAGTGTCTAGGTGGCTTCAGAGCGTGGGAGGTTAGAAGAGTTACTGCCCATGAAACTCAAGATGCACTTGAGTGACAAGGCCAGCTTTTAGGGATGGTTGAGGAAAGAAGCGACTTAAGGAGGGTTTCAAGGAGGCCCTTAAATGCCACAGAAGCCCTGGTGATACAAATACACACATGTTCTGGAATTTGGAAATGTCCACATCTCTAATGGCCGTGCAAAGTCCCCCGAGGAGATCCAAGTTCTAGTCTGGGTGTTGCTCCAAGCATCTGAGACGTAAGTCATCTGACCTGTGCAGGCTCCTTCTTTCTCATCTGCAGAAAAAAAGCATTAAACACAATGACTGTTTCCATTTCTAAATCCTATATCCATGTTACAAACTCAAATTGGTTTAGCATTAACCCTGCCTTTTCCTTTCCTTTTATTACTTTGCCAAAGCAATGGAGAGGGAGAAATAGCTGAGGATGGCTGTTAGATCAGCCAGGACTCTTTACAATAACTGATCTGTGAGAACTTAGGCATTAGGGTGTGTGTGTGTGTACACATTTTGATTAGACGGGACACGGAAGTGGTCTTTGCCGTGCAGAGGAGAAAACATTCGGCCAGCTCTTAATGTCTCAGCTTTGCAGAAAAAATTCATGCAGCCAAGAGAGGAATGAGATTTTGCACAGAAGGAGGAGGTGGGGGAGGAGTACCCGAGCTGAGATTCCAGCACTGAATTAAAAAAAGGATGAGAACGCAGTTAGAAAGAAGGGTAGGCTGAGAATGAGCCAAGAAGTAAAAATATGCTGGGGCTTTTAAATAGGGTGTAGCCGGAGCTGGTTAAATCCTACTCTACCACTCTGGCTGGCTTTTTACATTCGTCTGGCCTTCCCCTCACCCCACCCGGACCCATTCTAAATTCTTTCAAGGCTCAGATCTCTTCTCCTCCACCTCCCCCCACCACCCTGCAGAGAAATTATATAGGAGCCAGGAGGAAGTGACACATTTTCCTGCTTGAATGGAGCAGCCTTCTTCAGCGTCAGCGGGCTTATCACACCCTGGCCATCACAGGCGTTGGGCTCCTCATACAATGCTTTCCTCTGGCTGAACCCTGCCTGATGACTAGACTGCCTAGGAAAGCTCTACATTAGAAGTTGGGGCACCTGTGCGTGGGTGGTTCAAGTTCACCTCCCATGCAATTTCCAATCAAGTGCAGAGGATAGCGTGTAGAGCTTGGTTGCCCCTACCCTTGACTGGAGATTGCATGGGAGGTGAACTTGAACCACACGTGGCAGGCAGGATCCCTGGAAGGTGGGGTAGGAAAATCCCAAGGTTGGCAGTCCTTGAGACCTAAATTTCCAGGTCAGCTCTCTGTGACCTTGGGCAAGTTTCCTGGCCTCTCTGAACCTCTCTGTCTTCATCTATGAAAGAATAAGGGATTGGTAATAACAATTACTTTGCAGCTTCTGACAAGGACTTAGGAAAATAGCAGATGTGACGTGCCTGAAGTATTATAAATGTGTAGAGAAGTCTGTTCCCTTCCCTGATTTCTTGGACATCTCCACCTCCTGGTTCAACCCACAGTGTTATCTGCCTACCTCAGAACTTTATAGCACTTTTTAGCAGGACCCTAGTGATAGGGTGAAATAGAACCGACCCACCCAAATAGAATGTCCCACCCAGGAAAAAGGGAATATCCCAACCCTACCATTCCGACCCTTTACATTTCCATCCAGGGCTGGGCGAGGTGGCTCACACCTGTAATCCTAGCACTCTGGGAGGCCAAGGCAGGTGGATTGCTTGAGCTCATGAGTTCAAGATCAGCCTGAGCAAGAGCAAGACCCATTCTCTACTAAAATAGAAAAACTGAGGCAAGAGGATCACCTGAGCCCAAGAGTTGGAGGTCGCTGTGAGCTATGACGCCATGGCACCCTACCCAGAGCAACAGCTTGAGACTCTGTCTATAGATATTAAATAAACAAATAAATTTCCATCCACCTTAACCCACATGCTGACTTTCTTCTTGAACTCAGCTTATCTGCACCCAGGTGGGAATAAAGGCCACTATTACCCACACAGAACCTGGACTCTGTTTCCTTTTGTTTCACATTTCAGAACAATCTTTTATTTTTGGCCTTTGACCTCTCACTTAGCAGCTGTATTGTAGGTTACCCAGGTGACACCAAAAATTTAAATCAGCATGCTAGTCTAACGCCTCATTGGTAGCTCCAAAACTGAATGAACGCGATACTAAGAGAATAATGAAACTACATCGAAACAATGAAGTTAAAAGCATCGTGGGCAACAATGGCCACTTGTCCTCCCCCGTCCTGGGTCTGGTCGTGTCCTCACCGGTGTGCATCTCCCCTCTATAGGATTTACTCCGGGTCATCATTACCTGCTTCCATGCTGTCTCTTGGGAGACTGTTTATTCTGTCCAAATTTGTTTTATTTCCTACATAGAAATAAACCTTCCTTTTCTCTTAGTATATTAAAATATCTAACTGCCACCCTCACCCTCTCCACTGTCCCTAATGCCTTTGGAGGAAACAAGGCCTTGCAAAGCCCTGGGTTTCAAACTTCTGGGCTTGACAACAGTAAAAGAATCCTCCTTGAAGGCAGGACGATGCCTTATCTATCTTTGTATCTCTAGAACTTAAGCTTATCTAAATGCCTGGAAGGCGTCTAGATGCTGGCCCATTCAGTTCACTGATGTTGCCCCCTGAACATGGACTATCGGCAGCACATAGTAGGCCCTCAATAGATATTTGCTGATGAACACTGTGGGACCTTCCTGGGCCTCAGGTTCCTCATCTGTGTGAGAAGGCTCCACCGGGGTAAGTGGATTGACTTCCTAAATCCTGGTTCTCCTATGGGCCACAGCAGAATTAGGTGAGTGTTTTAAAGATACAGATTAGATACAGATAGACTCCATTCCCGAGTAATTCAGTAAATCTGGAGTACAGCCTATAAATGTGTCCTTTAAAAAAAAAAAAAAAGTAAAGCTTTCTAGATGGTTCTGGTACAGGACAAAACTTTAGTCTCATTCTATCAGATGTTTCTAACAGTTTTGTTTGTTTGTTTTGAGACAGAGTCACCCTCAGTAGAGTGCTGTAGCATCACAGCTCACAGCAACCTCTAACTCTTGGGCTTAGGCGATTCTCTTGCCTCAGCCTCCCAAAGTAGCTGGTATTACAGGCGTCCACCATAACACTTGGCTATTTTCTTGTTGCAGTTGTCATTATTGTTTAGCTGGCCTGGGGTGGATTTGAACCTGCTATGTTCATTGCATGTGGCTGGTGCCGGAACCACTGTGCTACGGGCTCCATGCCTCTATGTATTATTTTAACTACTTTCAAATGACTCCAGGCCTTCAGAGTAGTTTACTGATACAATGTGAGTCCATAGAGCTTAATTTAAACAAATGGTGCCTCCAAAGCATTAGCCATCATGCACCCTTGGAAGCATAAGTACTGTATTTTTTTGTCCTATATTCGGTGAGGTTAGGGAGTAATTGATTTTTTTAAAGAAATACATATTTCATACCTCTTTGTGTATGAAATCTCCACAATAAGAGATTTATTACGTGTATTTTTCTTCTGAATTTCCAAACCAGGCAACCTTTTAGGAAGCAAATAGCAGAGCTTCAAATTTAAATAAAAATAAGTTGTTCCGGGCGGAGAGCACTATGCATCCATTATTCAGGTAACTGTCAGCTGGCTGCCCTCAAGGTAGCACCTAAACCTCATGTACTTGTGTCACAGAATGCTGGAGGGGCCAGGGGAAAGGTCTTGTTTTCACTTAAGGGCACTCTCTAGTTTGGTGGTAGCCAGACCAATTTAAATTTCATCAATTTGGTAAGAAACCCGAGTTAACTGACTTGGGTTGTTCAACTTTATTCTAATGATGGCTTAACACACCTCCTTCGACATTGACGTCCCGGGTGGCAGCCCACATCGTCACACTTAGATGACAAAAGGCCACTTCAACGCCCTACAGATATTTCTTCTCTCTCTCTCCCAGGTCGATGTTTTGAACTTTATCTATTACATAACCATGCAGGGGGAAGGTGAGGATGTCAGGGTAGAGAAGAGAAGCGGGTCTATTTTGAACGGATTAAATTCTCTCCCAATCAATACTCGAGGTATGGGCTAAGAAGTCACTGGGTCCCCAACGGTGACCTTCTAGAGATTCTCCTTCTCTTAGCAGGGGGGGAAGGGAAAGTCGAAAACGTGTGGACACAGAACTGAAGAGCCTGTGAGCGACACATCACCAAACACATGGATGACAGACAAGGGCAACAACAGTCAAGCACAGAAAGGAAGGTGGGGTGACCAGCTGAATTATACCCGGGTGCTCAGAGCTATTCTTTGTTTTTCTTTTCTATTTTGGTGACCAATTTCGCAGCTTCCGTGTTGTCACTGAACAACACATCTGCCGGGTCTCACAACATACAGGTGATTTAGGAAACGTTTGACAATTCTAACACCTTTCTGATGCATAGAGGAACATTCGAGTCCCGTGGGACACGGGGGTGTTGCGTGTCTGCCTTTCCGTGTCCCCATGCTTTGTTTATGTCACTGCATGGCTTCTGGCGCCAACACAGCCAGACAAGATCAGCGATATGGCTGCCAGGTCCCCACGGCTGTTCTTTTTGGTGGCAGAGGAGGAATATGTCCTGCCCACAGGAGTTCTGGAGAAAGTCCTCTTAGTCAGCGGCTGGCAAAGCAGGTGCCTGCCACCGAGTTGCAGAAGAAAGTTCAGGATTTAACAGTGAACTGAACTGCTGGGCGAAACAGTGAGACGTGCACGAATACCATGGTGCTTTCCAGCCCTTTTCAGGAGATGGACGGAAATGGTGGAGACGACAGACATTCTGGATGCGGCTACAGAGTCCATTCTTTGGGCAGGACCAAGTTCACCCTGAAGGGCATCCTTCCTCTTTGAGATGCAAAGCTTCAAAACACATTTCCAAGTGTGACTTAGAGGAGATGCCTCCTATGGCAACAAGTAGGACTCGTATTTAGCAGGGATTCATTTTATTCAGCTCACTTCAGAGGAATTCTGTTTAAATCACAAGAAGACTGGGGATAAAGGCTCAGTGCCCCTAACCCAGTGGTTGGGGCGCCGGCCACATGCGCCAGGGCTGGTGAGTTCAAATCCAGCCAGGGCCTGCTAAACAATGACAACAATAACAATGACAAAAACAACCGGGTATTGTGGCAGGCACCCTTAGTCCCAGCTATTGGGAGGCTGATGCAAGAGAATCGCTTAAACCCAAGAGTTTGAGGTTTAATTTTACTCTGGAGGGCTGATGCAAGAGAATCGCTTAAACCCAAGAGTTTGAGGTTTAATTTTACTCTGGAAGGCTGAAGCAGGAGGATCCCTTGAGCTCTGGAGTTTGAGACCAGCCTGAGCAAAAGCGACCTCGTCTCCACCAAAAATAGAAAAACTAACTGGGTGTTGCGGGGGGCAGCTGGGACTATAGTCCTAGCTACTTGAGGCAGAAGGATCGCCTCCTGAGTTAGACTGAGGCCATGGCACTCAAGCCTGTGGGAGAAAGTGAAACTCTGTCTCAAAAAAAAAAAAAAAAAAAAAGTCAGTCTCATTTTGTTGCCCTCTGTAGAGTATTATGAAATCACAACTCACAGCAACCTCAAACTCTTGGATTTAAGCGATTCTTTTGCATCATCCTCCTGAGTAGGTGGGACTACAAGCAACTGCCACAACCCCCGGGCCAAAAAAGTGATTTTTTTTTAAGAGATGAGGTCTCGCTCTTGCTCAGGCTGGTCTTGAACCCATGAGCTAGGCAATCCACCTGCCTCGGCCTCCCAGAGTGCTAGGATTACAGGTGTGAGCCACCGCTTCTGGCCAAAAAAATGATATTTTTAATCAGAAAGACTAATTTATAGGGACTAACCTTAAAAGGCTAGCATTCTACCAACATAAGGATATTTGCTATCCCAAATTATTTTTTCCTGGCAATAAGTCAGTAGTTACTAATATTTTGGACCACAGACTCCTTAAAAAATCTGATGAGCACTTTGGGACCCTGAGGTAGGAAGATCACTAGAGGCCAGGAGTTAGAGACCATCCTGGGCAATATAGGAAGACCCCATCTCTATTTATTTTTATTATTTTTTTATTAAACTGATTTTTTTTTATGAGACAGAGTCTCACTATGTTGCTCTGGGTAGAGTGCCATGGCATCATAGCTCTCGGCAACCTCAAACTTAAGCGATTCTCTTGTGTCAGCCTCCCAAGTAGTTGGGACTACAGGTGCTCGCCACAATGCCCAGCTATCTTCTTTTTGTTGCAGTTGTCATTATTGTTTAGCAGGCCCGGGCTGGGTTCAAACCCGCCACCCTTGGTGCATGTGGCCGGCGCCGTAACCACTGTGCTACGGGCACTGAGCCCACCATCTCTATTTAAAAAAAAAAGTATGTATATGAATAATAATGTGCTTGGAACAGTGCACATTTACACACGTATAGACTATTTTGTCGTGCAACTGGTTAGGTTATAATGGTTGCTTTTGTTAGGTAAGGTCCCTGTTTGTAGTTGTGCCCCTCGCCCAGGATGTGTGCCATATACTCTTACATAGTGCCCATTATGTGGGAGCACACCGACTCCTCTCCATCTTCCCTTTTCTCCTCTCCTGCCTTCCCCCTCCTGTCCACTTGAATGAAATCCAGGCTTTCTCTTGTGTGGGCATGTATTAGTTTGTCTAATGGCTTGATACTGACATTGAATACATTGGACACTCGCTTTTCCATTCCTGTGATGCTTCACTAAAGAGAATGTGCTCCAACTTCACTCAAGTTCATACAAAAGATGTAAAGTCTCCATCTTTTCTAATAGCTGCATAGTATTCCACGGTGTACATACACCACAGTTTATTAATCCATTCCTGGGTTCATGGGCACTTGGGTTGTTTCCGTATCTTGGGGATAAACATTCTAGTGCAAGTGTCCTTATGGCCAAATGATTTTTTGTTTTCTTCTGGGTAAATGCCTATTACTATGGGATTGCAGGATCCAATGGAAGGTCTATTTTGAATTTCTTGAGTATTCTCCATGCTTCTTCCCAAAGAGGCTATATTAGTTTACAATCCCAACAGGATAAAAGTGTTGCCTTCTCTCCACATCCACCAGCATCTGCAGTGTTGAGACTTCACGATGTGGGCTACTCTCACTTGGGTTAAGGGATATCTTAGGATGGTTTTGATTTGCATTTTTTGGATATTTAGGGACAATGAGAATTGTTTTTTTCTTTTTGAGACAGAATCTCAAGCTGTCGCCCTGGGTAAAGTGCCGTGGCATCATAGTTTACAGCAACCTCCAACTTGAGCTCAAGCAATCTTCTTGCCTTGGTTTTTCTATCTTTGGTAGAGATGGGGTCTCGCTTTTGCTCAGGCTGGACTCAAACTCGTGAGCACAAGCAATCCACCTGCCTCGGCCTCCCAGAGTGCTGGGATTACAGGCATGAGCCACCGAGCCCGGCTGATGATGAGCATTTTTTCATTTTCCCCATATGTTTGTTAGCCATTTGTCTGTCTTCTTCAGGGAAGTTTCTGTTCATTCCTCTTCCCCAGTGATAGATGGGATTGTTTGCTCTTTTTTTTTTTTTTTTTGGCAATTAATTTGCACGGGCATAAATATTTCTCATGTAGTAGCTTGAGGTTCACTGACCTCAAATTAAGATTCTCCTGCTCTAGACATGGAAGAGTTTGAAAAAGAAAATGATGGAATGGACACTTTTCTTTCCAAAATTTTTCGAGGCTCATCTCCATGGTGACTGTTTCAAATGCCAAGTTCCTGGGCCACACCTTCACAAGAGGAACCTTGAGATCCAATTACTTTTTCCCTTATTTTTAACTTGCAGTGGTTCTCGGAGTTGGCTATATGTTAGAATCACATATGGCGATTTTAAAAAATACACCAATGCTCAAGCCATACCCCAAATAAATTAAGTTAAATGAGAATTTCTGGAGGGTGGGACCAAGGCAGCAGTACTATTTAAGGCTCCCCAGATGATTCGGATACTCAGCTAAGATTGGCAAACACAGCTTCACTTCCTCTCCATGATGAAGATGATAATTCAGATGATCCAGGCATTCTAGCCCCTTCCTAATCCCTGAATTTTCTTTTCCAAGTCTTGTCCGTGTGGGGTATACCATATTTCTCTATAGGCTAATAACTGGCTTTTGCCGCCTACTACTTGGCATTGTTACCAAGAAGCCTTATTCAACTACTACATAAGAAAGACTTCATTTAATGCAGAGGTTAGCTGGGATGGAGAGAAAAAGCAGCCACAGAAAGAGTAAAAGCTGCTCTGATTAAACCCCATCCCGTCTCATGAGGATACTTCACCAAAAGAGCAGAAGACAAAGAGGAGGTGGTGGGGGAAAAAAAGCAGCTGATTTTAAGGAAGTAGATGACTCAATGAAATCTGCCGGAGTGGAGAAGTCCAGAGACACGAGGCAGAAACATCTAAGGACTGATGTTCCTTTCATCGTAGGAGGTGAAAACCGAGTAGGCGGGATTAAGTCAGAAAGAAAAGTTTTTTTTTTTTTCTGGTAGAGTCATAATTTTAGAGCTGGAAGAAACCACTGGCATACCCTGGTCCTGTTTCTTTCATTTTATAGATGAGCAAGCGACTCAGCTTGGGGATGTCCCTGCCTGTATGCTCAGTGGGTGAGGACAGGGCTGCCTGAATTCAGGGAGTTCTCTTCTGTCTGTGCTGCTAAGCTGACTGAGGCTCCTCTGGCTACGAGATACCAGCTGAGAAGAGAAAGTGAATAGAACTTATTAATCAGGTGATCGTACATTTGATTATCTAACCCTAGGCATTTTTGAAAGTAAAAGGGGATGTCTTAGTCCATTTGGAGTATTCTAATAAAAGACTATTAACTGGGCAGTTTATAAACAACAGGAATGTATTGCTGATAATTCTGCAGGTTGGGAAGTCCAAGATCAAGGCGCCAGCCTATTTGGTGTCTATCAAGGGCCTGCTTCCTAGTTCAAAGATGGTACTTTCTGGGTCCTCCCACGGTAAAAGGGGAACTAATCCCATTCATGAGGTCTCCCCCATCATGACCTAATCACCTGTCAAGTGTCCACCTCCTAATACCATCATCACTTTGAAGGTTGAGGATTCCAACATATGAATTTTGGGGGAACACATTCAGACCATAGCAGAGGACAACAGGCAAACCTGAACTTAGTTCTCTCTGAAGTCCATTTGCTATCTTTCAAAACATAATTTATTGATGAAACTTCTATCATCAATAATGCGTGTAAGAGGAAGTGGCTTTTAGTGATTTTTCATGATCTTCAATTCACCTGCCAGCTTGTTCAGTTGAGAGCTCCAAGTTGTCAACTGAAAGGAAAGTTTCCTGGTTCTGACTCCTGTTACTTCTTTTCCTCACTTTCTTCTTCTTCTTTTTTTTTTTTTTGTAGGTTTTGGCTGGGGCTGGGTTTGAACCGACCACCTCTGGCATATGGGGCTGGCGCCCTACTCCTTTGAGTCACAGGCGCCGCCCTTTTCCTCTCTTTCTTCTAGATCCTGGCATTCCTGCAGGGTCCCATGATGGACTCTTGGGAGGAGGGTTGCATAAGTGCACCTGCAGTGGTAGTGAGACAGCAGCTGTGTGTGCTCTAACCCTCCCCATTCCCTTCTTTGTGGAGAGAGAGAGAGAAACCTCTACTACAAGGGGGCGCCTCCCAGGTCAGGGCAATATTTCTCCTTCCCTCAGTAGATTTCCGTGATAAGAAGACAATTCTTTGGTTTCTGTGACGCTTTTGTTTGTTAAAAGACAGGCCTGTCTTCTTTCCACACTAGACACAGTTCAGGTCAGACTGGATTTAAATATCCACTAAACATTGGTCATCAACACCAATGGCACCTCTGGTCAGTTTTCTGTAGGTGCTGCTATTATGTTTCTGTGTTAAGAATCTATTCTTCTGGCTCAGTGCCTATAGCTCAGCGGGCTGAGGATTGAAACTGGCCAGGGCCTGCCACACAACAGTGACAACTACAACAAAAAAATAGCCAGGTGTTAGGGCCAGTGCCCATAGTCCTAGCTACTTGGGAGGACGAGGCAAGAGAATTGCTTAAGCCTAAAAGTCTGAGGTTGCTGTGATACCAGAGTACTCTACTGAGGGCAACATAGTGAGACTCTGTCTCAAAAAAAAAAAAAAGAATTTACTCTTCTAAGATCAGAGTGCCATTTGCTTAAATGAGAGGAATGGTGTCTCCATATTATCTGCTTTTTCCCCAAGGGGTTTAAGGTAAGTTATCAGACTCTGAGATGTTGGCAATCCTTTTGATGATCCTCTCTGAATTCCTGCTATAAAACTCTTGATCTTTAAGCTGAGACAACATAGGGAGATCCCATCTCTACAAAAAATAAAAAATAAAAATAAATTAAAAATAAATTAGCCAGTCGATCTCAGGGGCTCACGCTTGTAATCCCAGTACTTTGGGAGGCCAAGGTGGGAGGATCCCTTGATCCCAGGAGTTCAAGACCAGACTGGGCAACATAGAGAGACACCTGTTTCTATAAAAAAAAAAATAGAAAAATTAGCTGGGCATAATGGCACACGCCTGTAGTCCCAGCTGCTCCGGAGACTGAGGGAGGAAGATTGCTTGAGCTCAGGAGTTCAAGCCGGCCGTGAGCTATGATCACACCACTGTACTCCAGCCTCGATGAGTGAGACCCTGCCTCAAAAAATAAAATAAAATAAAGTTCTTGGTAGCACCTGAAGCTACCACTAGCTACTAGGGTGCCAGCCATGTACACCAAGAATGACGGGTTCAAACACAGCCAGGGCCAGCTAAACAACAATGACAACAACAATAACAACAAAATAGCTGGGCGGGGCATTGTGGCAGGTGCCTGTAGTCCCAGCTACTTGGGAGGTTGAGGCAAGAGAATTGCTTAAGCCCAAGAGTTTAAGGTTGCTGTGAGTTGTGACGTCATGGCACTCTACCCAGGTTGACAGCTTGAGACACTGTCCAAGCTGTTGAGATACTGTCCATTATCAATACTCCACTGTCCACTCAGCTGCTGCTACCTCACCTTCAGCTGTCACAGCCCAGCAGTTGGCTAGTTCAATTACCCAAGTTCTCAGTAGCTTATTACCCACCCTCACCTCTCAGTCAGTTTGCTGTCCCTATAGGTTCCTGCTGTATAGAAGTAACTTATGCCCATTTATTCTTAAACATGCCAGGACTTAAGCTATGGTACTGTCTCCCAACTTTGTTGGAACCATTGCTGCCTTATCACATCCTCTTGATTTTGTTAGCCTCCTGCCCCAGACACGAAGCAGTATTTTCCCCTGGATAACAACTCACTTTAGGCCATGAAACCTGCTCTGGTGCTAGAGGTTAAATTGTGCAGGTGGGTACCTGTGTTGGAGGGAAAGCTTAGGTTTGGAAAGGACTCTGGCAGGACACTCGATAGCATCCTCATGTGACCTTCACAAAAAAATCCAACATTTTCCTTTGGCAACTTGGCAGGGATGGAGAACTCTGCTGTGCTAGGGGAGGAGGTTACGTTGTGGAGGTGGGTGCTTCAAATAGCATTTGCAGAGTGGTGCCTCATTTAATTCCCCCTGCTGAGGGCAACGTGAAGTTTAACTTTTGTCATAGCTTTATTGCCTTCCAAATTAAGAAGCTATTACATTTAAATTTTTATTGCAAAGCTACCAACATACCATGTCAAAGAGGTTTTTGCAGGTCTAAGCAAGACTTGATTCATTAAGCTTTCAATTTTCTCTAAAGCCATGTTAAAGTATTTGTGCAAGCATTCATAACCTTTTTTGGGGGGAGGGGGCATCTGTTTTAAAAATAAGGAGTATAGTACAGTCATACCAGGACATATCTGGGGGTCTCACAGGTACATTTAGACCTTTGTGAAGTATGTTCCAAGATCAAAGGTTACTTTCCAGATAGTTAAGTGGCCATTGAACTGTTTGGGGCTCTGAGAGGCCTAGAAGCAACATGGACTTGAATGTGATACAATAGGATGTAAAAATGAATGTTCAAGAGCTCCTAGGTTCTTGAGTATATGAGACCTAACAGCTGTGCAAATAGAAGGTCTGGCAGAAGCACATAGTAGGATGTAGTATTTAGGATTGAATAGCCCTTGACTGAGAATGTGTGTGAATAAGGTATTTGGACTCACAGAAGCATGGTTCTATCTGTGTTGTCAATGAGGCCAATGGAATAACAAGGAATAATGCAGAATCTCCAGCCACAGGGCCTTGGGAGAGTTATTAGCACTGAAGAATCTCTTAGGACATGCCACAAGAATGCTCTGAGCTACATATGAGTGAATAATGTCAAGTTTGAATAAACCTAGTGTAACTGGTACCCCCAATGAGGTCAAAGCACAGAAAAAAAAGTTCAAGTCCTAGAGTGCATTACCAGATGCTGGGGCAGAGTTGTGGACCAACCCTCGGGGGAAAATATGCAAGCAAATACTAGCTGGCATCCTCGCTAGAAGTGAATAAGAAACAGCCACTAGCATGACAGAGCCAGGCTTTGCTGCAACTGAAAAACCACCTTTATTTGTAAGCAACAGATTTATCTGGATGTCAGATGGTCAATGGGTCTTCATTCATGCCTACGCATATTCCAACTTCACTATTTTTACCATCTTGGTAGGAAAAAGGTTCATGACTGATGAACAGGGATATTTTAGCAAACATCCTAAAATTGAAATTTTAAAATAAAAGGGTCAGATTCATCACAGAGAGGAGGTCATTATAACTGGGATGTGTCAATAAGGAGAAATGCTTTGGGGTAAAAACACACTGATTAGGGAGGAAACCTGAGTCTAACTGAAGTGCAGAGGCTTGCTTGTGTGGAGGTCAATGAACCCCGGGGCAGTGGGGTGCTGGTAAATGCTTAACCACCAGATTTGGGGGGTTCAGGCTAGAGGACTCCCAACTTCTAGCATTTGCTCGATTCTAACATGTAAATATTTCCACTGTGCCCAGTTTTCACTGAACATATACATGTCAATAATCCCAAGAGCAAAGGTAACAGTAAAATGTAGTAAAACAATGAGGCAGTAATGAGCTTTGAATATTTATTACCTGCTTTTGTAAGTCATTTAATTGCAAGTTTGTTTTATTTAATGTTTACTAATGTCTGTTTTTAACAAATAGCTCTCAAAATTCCTAAAAATTTAACCATCAGCTCTTTTGAGCCAATCTGATCTGGCCCTAGCATGCTTCTACTTATGGTAAAAGAATATTGGAGCATTTTTAGGGGGAACTAACAGTGAAATATTTGGTTATTCATGAAGAAAAGATGGAGAGATGTGGGTTTAGGTCATTCTTCATGCAAGTCAATATACAATGATCATATTCAAATAATGCTGGTTAATGGATCAATGTCTTCTGTCCCGCGAGCGTGGTATGATAGCTCTTATCTGCCAGGATTTTGCAATGTACATTAAAAAGTCATACAATGAACCCCTTCACACTAGTCTTCCTCAAGTTTTTGTCTGTAGAACCTCTCTTCCCTGAATACTTAATATTTCATGGAAGATAGACTGAGAAACTGCTCTGTAGACGCGCTGTTAACTATCCTGCCCTTCAACCTTTGTTATGAACGACTCCAGACACTTAATATTATAGCGTGTTGATCAAATCTGTAGCTGCTCCATCAGATATGGCAAATCAGTGATTCTTAAATTTTACTGAACATTAGATTCACTTGGAGACTTCTTAAAAGACCTACCAAATAAAAACCCTCAGAGTTGGGATCCAAGATACTATTTTTTTTTTTTTTGAGACAGCATCAAGCTGTCACCCTGTGTAGAGTGCTGTAGTGTCACAGCTCACAGCAACCCCCAACTCCTGGGCTCAAGCAGTTCTCCTGCCTCTGCCTCCCATGTAGCTGGGACTACAGGCGCCCGCCACAACGCCTGGCTATTTTTTGGTTGCAGCCATCATTGTTGTTTGGTGGGCCTGGGCTGGATTTGAACCCACCAGCTCAGGTGTATGTGGCTGGAACCTTAGCTGCTTGAGCCACAGATGCTGAGCCAAGACACTCTTCCTTTAAAAAGTTCTTCCCAGCAGTCATGTGTGGCACCTATAACATCTTTGATGACACTTTGTCCTAATCATTTGTCAATATGCTGTAAAGAAGTGTGAATTTTGGGGGCATATAGTGTGACTGATACTAAATTGTGAATTTGGAGGCATTTAGATGTTAAAAACTTAACTATGTTTTAAGATAATATATTTGCGATTCTCCTTTAAAAATGTCTTGCCACCAAATTTTGAGCTGCAGTCATTAAAAATAATGCTTTAGAGAGAATTATAGCTTCATGGCTTTTTAGATCTACTGTACAGACTTTATAGTTTCTATATACCAATTATCAATCAAATAATAATGAATAAAATTTCAATGATGAAGGAAAAAAGAGAGAATAAGATAAAAACTTTGTTCAAATGTTTAGTGAGTTCCTACTATGTTCCAGGGACTATGTATCAATCCAAAAAAAATGAGCTATTGGAAAAAATACTAGAGAGATGTATATGCAGTATTAATAGCTAGCCACGGAAAAAGACTTAGGGCGGCTTGGTGCCTGTGGCTCAAGTGGATAAGGCGCCAGCCACATACACCTAAGGTCCTGGGTTCGAATCCAGCCCAGCCCGCCAAACAACAATGACGGCTGCAATCAAAAAATAGCCAAGCGTTGTGGTGGGCACCTGTGGTCCCAGCTACTTGGGAGGCTGAGGCAGGAGACTCGTTTGAGCCCAGGAGTTGGAGGTTGCTGTGAGCTATGATGCCATGGCACTCTACCCAGGGGGATAGCTTGAGGCTCTGTCTCAAAAAAGAAAAAAAGAAAAAGACTTAGGGTCAGGTGTGGTGGCTCACACCTGTAATCCTAGCACTCTGGGAGGCCAAGGCAGGTGGATTGCCTGAGCTCAGGAGTTCAAGACCAGCCTGAGCAAGAGTGAGACTCAATCTCTACTAAAAAGAGAGAAAAAATAGACAAACTAGCCAGGTGTTCTGTGGTACTAGCCACACCTATAGTCCTAGCTACTTGGGAGGCTGAGGCAAGAAGATCACTTGAGCTAAAAAGTTTGAGGTTGCTGTGAGCTATGATGATGCCACAGCACTCTACCCAGGGTGACTGAGTAAGGCTCTGTCTTACTCAGAGAAAAAGAAGAAGAAGAAGAAGAAAAAGAAAAAGAAACAAAAATAAAAAGACTTAGATCATGATATAAAGAGCTGCAATCTTTGTGAAGAAAGTTGTTTGGGGTTTTGAGGGATTTTGGTTTTGTGTGTGTGTGTGTGTGTGTGAAGGAAGTCTGGGCAGTTTTACTTACATAAGTCATCATCAGACCTGAACTGTCGTATTTAGTTCTGGACATCACAATTTGAGGCATTTGGAACAAGCAGACTGTATGCAGAAGATAATTCAAACTGAGCTGCAGAGATCAAAGCTGGGCCAAGAAGGAAGCTTAGAAGAAGCTGGGATGATAATCGTGGGGGAAAGAAACTTTGAGAGATGTAGTTACGTCCCATTACCTAAACGGCCTTTGTGTTCATGGTGAAGAGGTCCCAGACAGTACGGGAGAGCCAGGGTGTGCAGAATCAAGTTGCAATGATGTCTATTTCTGTACAAAGTATAAAATAAGGAAGAATCGCTTAGTGATTATAGCCATCTGAAAGTGGAATACAGGAGGGGGCTGAGTAAAAAACTAAAATAAAGAGAAAATAAAAACAGAATGGATATTAGTTCTCAGTTACTTGGAAGTTTTGACACCAAGGCTGAGTGACTACACAATAAATTCACGTATCCATTGTGACAACAGGGTTAGTTAATAGCTAAAGTGCCTCTCAGAGTTAAGCCTATACCTTTCGGTTATGCAGGCATAAACCACATGCCTGTGTCATAGCTAAAACCACATGCCACTTAAAAAATCCCCATCATGGAAATAGACTGATTTGTCAAACAAATAGGCTATTTGGTCAATAGTTCACATTACAGATCATTCAATAAACAACACTAAAATACATTTCAGATGTAATAATTTCACAAAGTTGCATTTTGTACCAATGAGATTTTTCAGGTTATATGCTTACAGAATATACCTCCCTCAAAAGTATAAGATTTCTAGCTGCAATTTATTTATTTATTTATTTATTTATTTATTTATTTATTTATTTATTTATTTTTAGAGACAGAGTCTCACACTTTGTTGCCCTCCGTAAAGTGCCATGGTGTCACACAGCTCACAGCAACCTCCAACTCCTGGGCTTAGGCGTTTCTCTTGCCTCAGCCTCCCGAGTAGCTGGGACTATAGGTGCCTGCCACAATGCCAGGCTATTTTTTTGTGGCAGTTTGGCCAGGGCGGGGTTTGAACCCACCACTCCTGGTATGTGGGGCCAGCACCCTACCCACTGAGCCACAGGCACTGCCCCTCTAGTTGCAATTTAGAAACAGACAGTAATTGCATGGATTTACTAATATTTTCTTCATCTTTAAATACACACACTGGTAAAAGACAAAAGCAGTTTCTCTGTTCTATATTGAAACTACGGATTAAATCACATCTATGCATGTAGTTACAATGGGCTGCAACTTTTAGTTTAAGGTGGCAAATTTATAACAGAGATCTTAATAACACTATGCGCCAAAACCAGCATTAGAGTGGACTTTAAAAATGAAGTTTATTTTTTCCTTCTAATGTGTGCTAATTAGGCACTCTTTAGGAAAACTCAAATTTGAGGTGAAAAAATTATCCATGTGTCACTGCTCAGAGACTATGCTGCAAACACCTTCTTACATTTCCTTCCTGTCTTTTTGGTTCTACATATTTTGTGTTGGTTTTTTGTACATACTTGTGATCATATTGTACATTTTGTATCCTGCTTCTAAGGCATAAACAATTTCCCGTTTTTTTTTTTTTTTGAGACAGTCTTATTATGTTGCCCTCTGTAGAGTGCAATACTGTCATAGCTCACAGCAACCTCAAACTTTTGGGCTTAAGCGATTCTCTTGCCTCAGCCTCCTAAGTAGCTGGGGCTTCCCACAATGCCCGGTTATTTTTTTTGCTGTTGTAGTTATCATTGTTGTTTAGCAGGCCCAGGCTGGGTTCGAACCTGCCAGCCCTGGTATGTGTGGCCGGGGCCCTAACCACTGATGTATAGGTGCTGAGCCGATTTCCTCTGTTTTTAAGAAATGTTTGACTACATAATAATCCACCTAGTAAATTCACTATCGTTTTTGTTAAACACCTTCTAGTGTAGGGTATTTTTGATTATTTTGTAGTGAATTCTGTACCTTAAATAATATGCTGTAAATTATTGTTACAGTCTAGTCTCTGTAGAGATTTGTCTTCCTTGTCAACTTTGTAGTTATTAACGAGTATGTAAAGAGCTGAAAACTGCTTATAACTTTTTTTTCGAAGACTTTTGGAACTACTTCAGGTCAGAAAGTATCGCTAGGGTGGGTTTGGTGACATTCTAAACCACAACAACTTTTAACCAGGCACCTGTCATCTTCCCTGGATATCCTAGAAGACAGAGGCAGCTAAACGGTTCCACTTCTCATTTATGAGAAGGAGGGTTTGTGTTCATCCCAACTCCAGACATGCTTCATCAAGGAAAAAAATAACTTTCAGGTGTTTCTCCTCTGGTTGTTTAGTACATGTTTTTAAAAGCCATCTTGCAGTGACCCATGGGTGAATCTGGTTAGTTCCATTCTGCTGGTGAGATTGTGAGTGCCTTTGAGCTCAGTCCAAAGCAGAACCTTTCTGCAATAAATCAGCTTTCCAGGATCTCACCAGGAACATGCAGAGGGAGTTTTTCTCTTGCTGTGTCCAAGCTGAGCTCAGTTCTGCAGGAAACTATTACTTTCTTTCCCTTACATGATGTGGAAGTTTTGACAGCCACATGAAATAAACCTTACATGGTAGTACGTGTGTGAGGGACTGGTGTCCTGGGGGATCTTCTTGAATAATATATATTCAAAAGAGACAATGGACCAGTTGGAAGAAGGTGGGATGAATCTGTCTACGTGGAACTTAAATATTTAACCAACGGTTGCCTAACGAATATAGATCAGAATGACCAAGATCATTTGTCAAAACACCTTTTTCTCCCAGAGTAAGGAGCCAACATTTCAGTGGGTTTCTTCCCAAGCCAGAGAGACTTATTCATCTATTAATCCAACAACTTATGTGGCTGGTGATAACGGGATGAATGGTATATTTCCTACCCTTGGAAAACTCAGTGTGACATGATGCATATTTGGATAATTTCACATGGTCCAGAAGGAGAGAAGTGCGTTTGATTTTATGAGAGTATTTATTAAGGGAACCCAGCCTACCTTCAGATGGGTAGGAAATTGGGGAACAATGGCAGAGAAGCCATCCTGGAGGAAGTTACATCTCAGTTGGTTTTTAAAGAACCAGGAGTTTTACTGGCTGAAGAAGGAAGCAAGATGGGTGTGTGAGAGTGTTGGGTCACGGGTTGGGTAGGGTGAGTGATGGTGGTGCTGTAGGGAAAGGGACAGAATCAGTCATGGTATGGAGGGGATATGGAATCAAGATTTGTATTCTGGCTGCCACTTCGTTTGAAACATTAATTGGACACCCTAAGAAATGTCAAGTAGGAAGGTAGAGGTGTGTGCCTACAGTTCTTAGGTGAGGACAGAGCTGGAGACCTAAATTTGGCAGTCCTTGATATATACCTGGTATTACATGATATTTTTGTGTGTAAGACTATAGTAAATGAGGTTATCCAGTAGAATGTGTAGTAAAGGCAGTGCCTATGGCTCAGTGAGTAGGGCGCTAGCCCCGTATACCAAGGGTGGCGGGTTCAAACCCGGCTCTGGCCAAACTGCAACAAAAAAACAGCTGGGTGTTGTGGCGGGTGCCTGTTGTCCCAGCTACTCGGGAGACTGAGGCAAGAGAATCACCTAAGCCCAGGAGCTGGAGGTTGCTGTGAGCTGTGACAATACAGCACTCTATAGAGGGCGACAAAGTGAAACTGTCTCTAAAAAAAAAAAAAGAATGTGTAGTTAGAGAAGGGATCCCAAGACAGAGGCCAGAGAGACAGATCACTGTATGATTTAGAGGGTGATCTGGGAGGAGCCAATAAAAGAAACTGGGGTGGCTGGAAAATGTATGGTGGGGAGAACCAATAAAGTGTCAAGGAAAAACAGAAGAGTCTCAAGAAGGCAGGCATGATCAATGGTTACAAATGATGTTGGGAAGTAGAGGAAGAAAAAAAACAGAGAAGAGACTATTGGACTTGGTAATGTAGAGATCATTAATGACCTTGACACAGGCCATTTCAGTGAAGTGCTGGGGGGGCGAGGCTAGAAGGTGGAAGGAGAGAGACAAGAGCGACCCTTGACTTTGGGCCAATGGGGATTCTGCATATTTTGGCTTTTCTTTCTAAGCGCCATTCAGAAGAGAGGGAGGCAGCTTGCAGTCCTCTTTAGGGGTTGCTCAGGTCCAAAGAGTCCTGTAATTTATACCAGGGTTCTGGGGTGCACTGACCCTCGATTACATGTATTAGACCCATCTCAGCACATTCCATAGGCATCTCGTACCTGTGAGGTTCTATACTAGTGATTTCCAACTGGTGTGCCATATCTTAGGCATGCCATGAAAAATTTTAAAGATCATAAATTAAATTTTTTTGAAAGAAGTTCAAAGAAGTATGTTCTTTTTTCTATTCTTTCCTTTTTCTTTTTAGAGACAGAGTCTTACTTTGTCCCCCTGGGTAGAGTACCATGGTGTCACAGCCCACAGCAACCTCCAGCTCTTGAGCTTAGGTGATTCTCTTGCCTCAGCCTCCGGAGTAACTGGGACTACAGGCGCCCGTCACAATATCCAGCTATTTTTTTGTTGCAGTTTTGGCTGGGGCTGGGTTCGAACCAGCCACCCTTGGTATATGGGGCCGGTGCCCTATTCACTGAGCCACAGGCGCCACCCTATTCTTTCTTTTTTTGACCAACATAATTTAAGTGTGCCACAGAAGTTCAAGTATACGGTGAGATAATAAAGGTTGAAAAACAGTACTCTATACAATGTTCTTAAACAGCTCCCAGTCAGTGCTGTGTGAATTTTTGCTATTAACATCCCAGATTCTAAGCAAGCTTTATTGGTTTCTAAGAACAAATCATTTATGTAGACCAAGTCATTTTCTGAAGATACAAATCTTAGGTGTGGCAACAACTAAAGTGCAAAAAAGAAAAATAATTTGCCCATAGGGGTTCCAGTCCCCCAGTTCAAGGCTCTGTGAACTCATTGTTTATTTCTGGTTAAGCTGGAAAGCCCTCACTAGAGTCTGGAATTGAACTATTAAACAAGGACAGAGCAAGTGAAAAGGAAGATGGATGGTAAGGCCATATTTAGAGAAATGTATTTATGAAATTCAGCAAGGTCAAAGAAAATGCAATACACAGTGCACCAAAAATTTGTACAAACTGGGCGGCGCCTGTGGCTCAAGGAGTAGGGAGCTGGCACCATATGCCCGAGAGTGGCGGGTTCAAACCTAGCCCCTGCTAAAAAAACTGCAAAAAGAAAAAAATTGTACAAACAGCTGAAAGATGACAGATACAGAAATAGATTTTTAGTTTGGGTTGATTCATTGGTAAAGTCAGAAGAATTCATGTAGAAATGGAGGCCCAATGATGCAATGGTGTCACTGTTCCTTGTGGAAGAATTTCAAAATTGTGTTACAGTTGAAGTGTTCTGGAAGTCAAAAATAAGATAGAGAAGTGGAAATGATAAGGAGGATGTGTACATATCTTAAATTTCCCCCCACTTGGTCTCCAAGTGTTTTCTCTCTCCATTCAGCCGTAGGGTCAAATTCTGAATGTTACTGCAGGTTTTTTCATGTGAAAAATGTGGCTACCTACCTCATAGGTGTATTGTGGATACTGAGATATGTAAAGTATGTATGTATAGTAATTGCGTCATCAGAACATCTTTCAACCGGTGCACAACTCCTGTTGACTGGTGACCAACGTTTCCTGTTCATTTTCTCCCTTCTACCTCTCAACTCCAGCGAAGAGGTTTTCATACGAATCTAATAATAATGGCAGCTAACATTTCCCGTGTACTCATATTAAGTCATTTCATTTCTAAAACAATTTCCTGTACCCTCTTTACATACGTCGTCGCAGAGTCCGCAAAAAGCAGCCCGGCTCTGGTGCCCAGGGATTCTACTACTGTCAGCTGGACAGACCTGGGCCACTTCTTTGGGGCACGTCCCACTGACGACAAACTCAGTTTTTCTGTCAGCAGCCACTGTTAGTCTTTGCAGTCACCAAGAAAGACTCTAGCCTCGGCTTCATGGGCCCACACAAAAGTAATTTAACTCACCTAGATGGAACCAGCCCAACTATGTCCTTCTGAGCCCTGAGAACCTTCACCTTGGCTGAGGCAGCGAGTCTGCACCACTGTCCCTTTATTCCAGTGGCCACTGTGCTAACCCACAGCCTCACTTTCCTAAGTAGCAATGTGGGCATTCTTTAGAAAGACGAGGTCACCCGCAATCTCCTGCACACGAGCACGGTGAGAGGACAGCCGAGCCCGTCTCAGAGGCCAGGCTAGAGACGACAAAATGTGAGGACCGGTCGCAGCCAGGGTGGGCAGTGAGGAGGCCCGGGCGCCGCGCAGGCCTGACGGGCCGCGGGGGGCGGAGCCGGAGCGCGGCAGGAAGGGGGCGTGGCCTGGAGCCCGCCCTGTCGCTCCCGCCCCTCACCCTCCGCTCTCCGCCCCAGCCCAGAGGCTCCGCCCCTCGAGTGACGTCACTGGCCAGGCCAGCCGGCGCCATTTTGAAAGTGGAGTCGCCTGCCCCGGCCGCCGTCGGCGCCGTAGCTGTCGTAGCCGCCGCCGCCGCTGGAGAAAGAACACGAGCGGGGAAGCCCCCGAGTGAAATCCACCATCCTGCTGGCCGGTCTGCCCGCCCCTCCTTCCTTCTCACCCGGCCCCCGCCCCCTCCCCCCACAGGTGCCATCCGCCGCCATCCGCCCTTCCTACCCCCCCATCCCCAGGTGAGGGGGGTGAGTTCAGGAAGCAGAGACCCCGAGGAACCCAGCAGGGTCACCATTTGCAGCGCAACATGGCAGGTAAAGGAGAAATCCCTCTCACCCCCTGACAAGGCACCGCTTCCTTCCTCCTCCCTCCATCACCCCCTGGCGACCGCCTGTGCCTCTGGTGGAGCCACGGGGCGCCCCTGGGATTTCAGGGAATTGGTCAAGTGGGGTGGGGTGGGGGCGGGGAGGGCTCCGGGCAGGCGAGTGGTCGCTGTGAGGTGGAAATGGCTTTGGGAAAACGAGGGCTGGAACCTCGGCATGGGTGGGGGCGGGGTGTGTGCCGGCGCGCCGTGGGGTAAGGCGTGGGTGGGGCGGGCTGGGGGCTAGCGCAGATTTGTCCCTGCTGCGAGGGAGCCCGGCCTGGCCTCTCCCACCTCCCCACCCCGCCCTTCGTCTCTCTTTACGTATCTTCCTTCATCTGATTCCTATTTTTTCCTCCTGCTGCAAGCCTTCTTGGGTGTATATACAAATATATTTTGCACTAAGAGTGAAGAGCATTTTACAAGTTAAGATACAATGGGGGCATATGTGTGTTACCTCCCCCACGCTGTGGATACATATATTTTTGAGACTATTCAGTATTTTGTTTTCGAACCATCTCCTTTTTTCTTACCCTTTACGACCAAAGAGTGCAAGGCCTTTGATACACAGCAAGTTGCATGAAAAACATAATTTAAACTTTGCGTTTTGCATGTTAGCTTTTGTGCAGATGTCCTTTTCCCAAAAGGGTTTCGGTAGAGTTAGTTAAAATAGTTGTGGAGTTCAGTTGATATAAATAGCCAAGGGGAAAGAGATTTAGGTAGAAGCTTGCAAGGGGGGGCGGAGGGGTGTGGGAGAGAAAACCTCGTTGAAATATATTCAGCAAGGAATGAGTGTGAAGGAAGAGAAGAAGGGCAATATAATTGCTTGGAGGATTTTTTTCTGTACATTTTGGTGTTGCCGAACATCTTTCATTTAGTAGACTCAGTGCTAGATTTAGATTTAGTTCCTTCCTCCGTGGATCCAGGACATTTTCCCCATTTACTTCTCAGTACTTTGGGAGTGAAATAGGAACATTCTGAGATTAAGGCAATTTTCTGAGCTTTTTCCAACCCCGATTATTTAGATAAGTCTTTTTAAAAAGTTAACACATTAGGTTGACTTATGGTTTGCTCTTTGGCCTTGTTGAATAGTGAAATGAGATTAAAATTGTTTTGCACAAGCTGATGACAAATTTAGCAAAATGAATTGTTTGGCAGGTCCTCTGGATTCTGAGGGATGAGGTGAAGGGAGGCAGAACAAGCTTCCTTTGACAATCTCTTCAGTAGTATTCATTTGGGTTTCTTTTCCTCTCTGTCTGGAGCCAGGGATTTGTTGGTAATGAATGCAAAGAAATGGGTGTTGTGTTTGCTGTGTGTGCGCTTTGGTGGTAGAGTTCATGTGAATCATTACACCTCACCCCGGCAGTAATGTTCCCGAAGTTTTCGCTTCGTTCTATGTTTCATGGTATAACCTTGTTAATTCTTCTGCAGGCTTTTCATACACTTAAGGGAAACTCTTAACTGTTGGTGGTATTTTTTTTCTGGTAGGTCTTGCTTAACTATAAGGCTCCTGCTGTATATTTGAGGGGAAGGGAAGTTTTGAACCAGATACGCAGTGAAAATGGTACAATATATGTTTTTAAACATTTCACACCTGGAATCTTTGTTTTTTCCCCTTCTTTTTAATACAGTACCCACTTTTGGGGTCTTTCTCCAGACTGGTCCTCTTGGTGGTAGTAGTACTAGGTTGTTAGTATCTTGCCAACCATGGATACCATCTCTGTGTTTATGAGAGTAAACATGAACAGAACTCAGTTTTAATTGGCGTGTTTTCTTTTTCCAGGAGCTGGAGGAGGGAATGATATTCAGTGGTGTTTTTCTCAGGTGAAAGGAGCAGTAGATGATGATGTAGCAGAAGGTAAGAAAGTTTAATAATGCAAAATTTGGATCTTTTCAAAATCTTGATTACTGAGGGAATTACTTGAAATTGAGTCTTTTCTTAGTTCAAGAACATTATGTGTTTATTGTTCAAGAAATGGAAGAACAGTTTTACAAGTTACCTTCTTAAGAAAGTCTTAAATCTTTTTATGCCTTCTTTTATTATTTTTTCTCCTGAATTTAAATGAAAGGCAATGATGGTACGTATAAAACCATCACAAGAAATCTCTGAGGTCCATGTGATAAAGGTTTCCTTGTTATATAGATTCTACATATAAATAAATGGTGCTGTATTTTTCATGTTTGTTCAGTGTTTTTATATAATAAAATTGAAATAGCTGCTCTCAACATTTATCTCAGAAGCTTTTTTGACAGCATCTTTTAATTTTATGTGAAGGTTTTAGCTTCTTTTGAATTTGCCTGTCTTGGGAGAGTTGTGTGGATTGTCATTTTCTGCGAAGAAATGCTGGCTCAAATTATTCATTTGTATTTCAGAGGTTGATTTAGGTGGATAAAAAAATATTAATACTATAAATATCTATAGCTTAGCTTGTCTTTTGGAGAGCTCATATTCTTGTGCAGTTAGGACCTGTTTGATCAGTTGAAGTGTTCACTCTAATTTTATCCTAGAATTTGTTAACATATTTCAAAAGTTGATCTAGGCAGAGCATGGTGGATCATTCTTACGATCCTAGCACTTTGGGAGGGCAAAGTGGGAGCTTTGCTGGAGCCCAGGAGTTTGAGGTTGCAGTGAGATGTGCCACTGCAATCCAGTCTGGGTGACAGAGTGAAACCCTATCTCAACAAAAGAAGAAATGTTCATGTAAAATTTTGAAGCTTGAAGTTTTTGCATTCGTTTGATGGTCTTAGGTGGTGGAGACGTTATTTCCCAGAAAGTAGTTGCATAATTTCATTGTTCAGAAATGTTATTTAAGTTTGAATTTTAATAGTATTCTGTCTTGAATTGCAGTAGGAATTTTCCAAACAAACTTGGATAAATTTAAATGTGTGCTTTTGATTTAAAAAAAATTTTTCCTAGTGAAAATTTATAAATCTTTCTCTAGATTGTATTGTTCTCATATTAAAATCACATCTCTGACCTGTCTGCAGAGTAGTTTGTTTTGAGAAGTTTTTCCGGGTGATGGTAGGATGATGACTTTGTGTTGGGCCAGTCAGATGTGTTTATTTGCTTAGGTCAGTGTCATTCTGTATGAATTGTCCAGTCAGAATGTCGTGAATCCTATGGGAAACCAACTGGCCTAAGTGATACTGGTCATATTTTACAGAGTTCTCATTTGTTCTTTTCTGTTGAATCCTCATCTGATGAGAAATCAGAAATTAAGAAGCTCCATGATGGTCATATGACAGTGTAATCCAAAGTTTTAAGGTGAAGCCTTATAAGTGTTTGACTTGTTTGGATAAATAAATCCTAACCTAAAGGGAGGAGTCACGTATTACTCATTTTGTAACTGCATTACCTGTTGAATAGTAGGCACTTAAATATTGGATCTTTAGTTCTGTGCTGTTGTGTAATACTTACCAAGTTATGAAAGTGCTGTATATTTGGAAAACATTCTTTGTTTGAATTCCATTTATCCCCTTTACCAAAGATCTAAAGACTGATCACTGAGGGTACACAGGGTCTAAAACATAACCCCTGTCTACGAGGAGCTTGTAGTTTCGTGTTAAATGTTAGGCAGAAAGACCATGTAGATTTTATTTAAACAGAAGTTGATGTTCCATACTATCACTTAGCCAACTGAACCAAATGATAACTTGTGGTATACAGTATGTCGCCAACTAACGTCAGTAGATTCTTGATGAAAACTTTGACTTTAAGTGAAACTGATATGTAACCAATTTTTCCTTATCAATGGTACAATGAAATGGTGTTGAACCAGATGACTTAACAGTCACAATTTTCAAGGACCTATTGATGATGTTATAAATTATACTTATCTTCTAATACTTAGCAGTTGCATTTTCATACTGATTCATTAATAAGTTTCTTTTGTGGTTGTTAAATACTACTTGCACAGCACATTCCCAACATCTTAAAATTTTAAGGCTTAGTATGCACATTTTAGTAAAAACATGTATATTTTAGTAAAAGCATGACATGTTCCAGTACCTATGTTTGTACAAATGTATTAAGTGTAAAAAGCATCCAGTTTTCAAATTATACTGCTTTGATTTGGGCATTTTTGCATATTGTAGTTTCAATATTATAGTGTATTTATTTTGATAAGGGAAGATTTGCTTTTCTGAAGTAAAATAAGATTTTTGATACAGTTTTCTCCCTAAATTTAGACTATACACAGGATGTCCATAAAGTCTGTGAGAGGTTTACTAATGTTAAACTATTGTAAATTGCACGTGAACTTTATGGCCATCCTGTATAATCTTTAAACAGGGTACTTCTAACTCAGCCTTGAGTTTGCCTGTTTTCTGTTAACCATACCTCTCCGAAGGCTTCAGATTGTCTCCTTCTGCATGTAGTCATCTGCCGAGGTATACCATTTTTATTTTAGTAGTACCTTAACCTTCTCCATACCTACTTTCGCCTTTGTGCAGATTTGCACTGTTTGCCATCTGGTTCCAATAATGTCCTAAATCGGTGATTCTCAACCTTCCTAATGCTGCAACCCTTTAATACAGTTCCTCATGTTGTGGTGACCCCCAACCATAAAATTATTTTCATTGCTACTTCATAACTGTAATTTTGCTACTGTTATGAATTGTAATGTAAATATCTGATATGCAGGATG
>CAUYQV010175841.1:0-40257 GCA_963574575.1 Galagoides demidoff
CTTGTCTCCTAGGGATGGGCGGAAAGACAAAGTCCTTTGCTTTTAACCAGCTCCACTATCACCAGGGACCTTCTCCTCACCTGTGTGTCCCTTAATCTCAGCATTGCCCCAAACTAGGGTGACCAGACATCCTGATTTTGGTGGGACAGTTCCGCTTTTCATCGATTTGTCCTGGCCCGAGGCGTTTTAAAAAAGTCCTGATTTTTGGAAAGAATGCACCAACGGGCTGGAGAACAAGAAGGGAATATACGGTTTTCGGCCGCCATATGGCTATTTCGCCAGAATATGAGTTTTATATTATTTTTGTTAATTTTATAATGTTAAACTATAATAAATAATTGCTGAGAAGTGATTATTGAGAACTGCTTATCAAAGTTTGCCTTGTTGTCAGGCCCTGCCCTGCCCCCACCCCCGGCTATGTTGTCCCGCCTTACAGATGTTAGAATCTGGTCACCCTACCCCAAAGCCATCAAGAGGACAGCAGTCCAGCCCTGGGTGTGCAGACCCCTATACAGGGTTCTGAGTGCTTTCAGTTCTCTGGTCTGAGTTTCTGCCTGCACAAGGAGACCTGGGACCCTTGGATCCTCAGTCCTTGGGGACAGGGGAGGAGTGGTCACTAGTGATTGCAAAATTCTGGGAGGAAAAGGCCAGGAGAATATATAGATAAGGAGACTCCAGGTATCTAGGATGGTGGAGAGAAAGAGCAATGGCATGAAGGACAAATCTAAAAGTCTTGGTAGGAAGGCTGAGACCATCGAGAAGCAACTGGGGCAGAGTGAGGGGAGTGTGAGGTGACCAGATGTCCCGCTTTTGGCGGGGACAGACCTGATTTTGAATAATTTGTCCTGTGTCCTGTGGCGTTTTTAAAAAGCCCCGATTTTTGGAAAGAATGCACGACAAGCTAGGGAACATGGGAGAACAGGAAGGGAATATATGGTTTCTGGCTGCCATGTGGCTATTTTGCCAGGATATGTGTTTTATATTATTTTTGTTAATTTTATAATGTTAAACTTTAATAATAACAAATAATTGTTGAGAAGTGATTATCGAGAACTGCTTATCAAAGTTTGCATTGTTGTCAGGTCCCACCCCCCCCATGGTGTCCCCCTTTACCAATGTTAAAATCTGGTCACCTTAGGGGAGTGGCTTGTACAAAGTGGTCCTGAGGGGGAGAGGGGAAGCTGTGGTTGTGAGAGTAATAACCACATAGCTCCATCCATCGGCATGCAGAGGCAGGAGACGTTAGCAACGACAAAACTTTATAAGTCTGGTTTTTAAATGTTGGGATCTGTCAGTGTGACCCATGTGGTTGCAATTGCCCTACTTGTAATAATTCCCAGCATCGTATCTGAGTTCTGTGACAACTGTGGAAGAGGGGCCACCACCATATCCCCATTTTACAGGTAAAGTAACTGAGGTTTGAAGAGGCTTTCCCAGGGTTGTGCTGGTGATGAGTAGCAGAATCCAGTGTAGCTGCCAAGCCTCCGGTTTCCAAGTCCAGAGCTCTTTTCATCACCCCAGTGACTCTGCAATTTGTGAATCTCAAAGTAAGACGTTCAGAACAGTCTCTGCTTGTGCTACAGTAATAATATCTTTCCCTTCTAACTCCTGCCACTTGGCTTCCCTTTGTAGCTGGCATCTCCAGTAGGTCTGTATCTACTTGAGTCTTTTCTCCTTCTTGACCTTCACTTGGGTTTATGATCCCTCAACTACTTTATTTGTCTCTTTCTCCTCTAAAAAAATTTCATTAAGAGGGGGATTTAGAGGTCAGCGCTAGTTTTGCTATGCGTTAAACCTCAGTTAGTAGAACTAGGTGGTAGCAAGAGGAAAGAGGAACAATGAGGGGACCCGTGTGGTAATTTCCAAAATTATAGGGGCTCTGACCCCTTTGGGGGAATCTGATGAATGATCTAACCCCTTCCCTCTCAAAATGTACTTGTTCTCATTGAACCAAAGTTTTTGCAGGAAACTATAGGGATTCTTGCACTCCCTGAAGCATTTCTGTAAATGGCCCAGTGGTTCAGAGACCAGGGCTTAAGAAGCAGTTGGAGGGGAGGGGTCTGGATAAGCAGAGAAGTGGTGATATTATAATACAGTCAGATGGGAGAGAAGGGTAAGGAAGGAGCTGGGGTGTGTGTGTGTGTGTCGGGCTTGGAGTCTGCCATTTCATCTCCTGAAATTTCATAATCACAGGCTTTGGAATAGAGTCTAGTTGGCTACTATAGGTCTTTCAGTCTGAGACCAGGAGGGTCAGGTCTGCAGGGCATGTTGGGGGACACATGAGGGAAGGCCAGGAGTCCAAATAGGGTAATAGCAAAGACCTTGCTGATAAGAGGGCACTTTAACTGGAGAACGTCAGTACCTCACCTCTGAAATGGAAGTACTATTTCATTATGGAAGGTTGCAAAGACAAAGGATGGGGAGGACCTACTCTTGCACTGTCTCCTCTGGATGGTGTGTACCTGCAGGGCAGGGACCTTGTGTGGTACCACTGTATCCCCATCACACATGGAACAGGTGCATTTGAGTAATAATCACCAGAGTGGGCACCTTTGAGCATCTACTGAATACGTAAAGGAAGGGAGGGAGAGGAGGGAGGCAGAGAAGAGGGAAATGATTTGATACTATTCCAAGGGGGGGACATATCAGCTTTGAAATTGTCCACCTTACACAAATAGATGTCTTCCTAAAACTGTATAGATGTGTAAATTGATGTCTGATAGGAAAAATCCTCTTAATGACTTTAATAATAATTTTAGAAATGCTTTGCTTCTACTTCCTCCTGGTTTAAAATTGGCAGTTGCCAAATATATGAGCCTCTAAAGTACTTTTTTTCCTATAAAGGAAGAAATGCCCAGAAAGTCAGCTCTTAACTGCACAATTAATGCATTTAAGAGGGGGAATGACATCACTAGTAAACCTTTACATTTCAAAAGACTGTCATTTCCCAAGCATAGACTCTTTAAATGTCTCAATTGACTCACTCGTAGAGCCCCAGGCACCGGGCAGAGCAGGAGAGAGCCTGCTTCCTCCAAACTGAATCATTAGCTCCATTTTACAGTTTTGGAAGGCACAGCCCGGAAAGGTTAAGTGACCAGCCCGAGGTCACAAGGCAAGTTCATTGTGGAGTAGGAGGCAGGGGCTTCTCTATTATCTGCTACAAATGATGTTAGAGAAAAATTGTGTTTTTATAATACCAAGGTGACTTGTAATGTCAAAAAAAAAATCCTCCTCTCTGCTCCCACCTCTTCCCAAGCTCTGCTGGGAGGCAACATTTGTAGAGGGAGGAAGCTGGCAGCTGGACACACCTGGGTCAGAGTCCCAGCCCTGCATTTTGAGCTGTGTGGCCTCGGCCATTAATCACCAATGCTGTGTCTCTCCAGCATCCACACTGGTCTATCTGGTCCCCACTGGTAGGTCATCAGTTGGGCCCCACTCTGGGGGCTGGGAGTTGGGAAATGAGAAGCCAGAGAAAAGTTGCCACGGCAACAGGGGAGCAGCACTGGCGCTCTAAGGTGATCCACGGCTCTGCCCACGTCAGAGGGTTCGCTTGTTTGCCTCCCATCTGGGCCCTCCAAGCTTCCGGGCGGGTGTGCGTTGGGGGAATGTTAATGCCACTCCCTGCCTCCGGCCACCCTTTTCTGGGGCAGACACCTGGGCTTTGGGCACCACCTGCCACCAGCCTCCTTTAGCGAGTGGCTGGAGACAGTCTGGGGGAGGCTGCTTTGGATTTTAGCTTTCTTTCCTCATGAGATAATGGACACATCACATGTCAGATCTGGAAGTAATCACAGAGATCTTTCCGGTCCAGTGCTCTCCTTTGGCATCTGGGGAAACTGAGGCTCAGGGAGAGGCAGTGACTTGTTGGAGCACACTCTGTGAACAAGGAGAAGGGCCAGATGGGAACTCACAGTCTGGGGTTCTTTCTGCAGCACTGGATGGCTTTTCTGGTTTTGCGTGGAGGGGCCACTTGGAGGAAAAGCGCCATAACTGAGTGACCTTGGAGAGGAAGACTGAATGACCCTGGACAAGTCTTTCCCCTCCTCTGGGCCTCAGTTTCTCATTCTGATGAAGGAGAGTTGGACTTGATGATCTGTAATTCTCTACATCGTTTTCAGAAATGAGATAACTTTTTGATGACTCAAGATGGGTCAAAATGAGACTTGCAAGCCAAATCCTATGATTCCGCAAATTTTTCTTGGTGTCTTTGCAGAAGTTTCACGGCAGTTTTCAGGAGCTAATCAATGGCTTAGCCACAAAGACCCGTTCCTTACAGCGTCTGAATACCGTGGAGTCCTCATAGTAAGTTTCGCTGCCTCCAACCTAACTTCCTAGTCAAGTATCGAGGGTGAACTTTCTTCCTAAGACCTACATCTGAGCAGGCCACTCTCCTCCCCTTGCTTAAAACTCAGCCACAGGCCTACGGGGTCAACGCCAAGCTCTTTCACACAGATGTGAGGCCCTGCCTGGACACAGCGTCATGACAGAGCCCTTTGTCATCACCCCTCTGCTTCTGTGTGAATACGGTTTCATAAACATTTTCGGATGTCTCCAACTTTGTAGACATGGAACTTCCCACCCCTGGCCCCCTCCTGTGTGTCCCCTTTTCCTAACTCCCACCCACTCTTCAGCGCCTAGTGTGGGTATCTCCCCGACACAGGAGGTCCTGCTCTGCCCCCCCTCAGCACCTGCTGCTCAGCCCTGTTTGAGTTCTTCACATGCCACATAATTACTGCATTTGTCATCTGCCTCTTTCATTCCGACGCAGGCTCCTCGGTTCGGGAACTAGATCTTGTTTTTCCTTTTTGGCTTCCTAGTGTTTCCTGTGGAGTCCGATGTGGGGGGTACTTGGGTAGTGTTGCTGAGTGACTGAATACATCTCACTTTAGAGATTCAATTCATTATGCAGTTCTGGGGCGTTGTCTAAAAATAATTCTAAGTTCAAGTCGTGAGTGTCTGTTACTCACTGTGTTTGTCAGCCTGTCAGTTTCTTTCACCGGAGGAGGCTATCCTTGAGCTGTTCCCTGGCCTGAGTGTTAGGAGTCCCTCAGATGAGTCTTTTTTCTTAGAGAAATCACTTCTCCTCCCTAGTTATTAACTGTAACAACAGGCTGGGCCTGAAGATTTTCCCCAAATCCTCTTTTATCCCTTTATTATTTCATTGCCCGTGTTTCTAGGATATCCAACTAGCCGTCACCAGGTAGCAAGCACAGTAGCTCAGAGTAGTCAGGTGAGAAGGAAAAACACATCCGATTGAGTTAAGGTTTGGTTGCAGGGGAATGTCAGGAACAAGGGCACTGGCATGATAGGACTTGTCTAGAGGGCCCCCCGACAACTGCCCAGCTGAGCAGAAGGAGCAGGCAGATACCACAGGTCCAGCTCAGGTTGATCAGCTCAGGCAGGCTAGAGCAGCCAGGTGGCACCTGAGGGCAGGATCAGCAACTAGGTTGGCAAGGCTGATCTTGCTTCCAGCTCGCTGACTCTCCCGTGGCCGTGTGTGGACCTGGAAAGGCCAGTCCTGGAGCCCTACTCTTGACTAGTGCTGGGAAAACTTCATCACCATTTACGCTTAGAGCTAATCTTAGTGACTATTGATTCCTTGACTTTATCCTAATGAAATCTCAATTTTTAAGCTAGTTTTATGATTGTGTAATCTAGAGAAAGGCCAAACTCTTGGGTACAGCATTCAGAATTCTCCACCATCTCTTTCTCTCCACCCTTATCCCCTTCTCTATATACTTCCCATCCCTCTCTCTAGATGCCCAGGGCTTAGCTCAGGTCCTTGAAGGCAACCTACTTCCCCATACCTTGGTACTGGCACATGCACCGTCCTCCCCATATCTTCTCATATTCTCCTGGCCAACTTCTTCTCACGACTCAAAACTCAGCTTAGCTGTCACCTCCTCCAGGAAGCCCTCTTTGATACCTCCTCCCTGGAATTGAGATCAGGGATCCTTTCTTATGCTTCTGTAGCTACAGTGTTGTTTTCTCTTATAACACCCACTATAATCTTTCTTTATCTGATTACTTTCCCACTAAAAATCAAGGCCTAGCACAGTGCAATAGTCTATAAATATTTTTTTTATTGAATATAGAAATGACCCCTCAAAAATGCAATATAACATGAAAGGTCCAATTATGGTATTTTTATGGGTTCTGGCCAGCCATGGACTTGAGCTTTAAGTCCTTGAGAACCTTATATCCCTCATTAATGAATACTAAGAAGAAATGTTAGCCATGAGCACACTCCCTTGGGCAGCACGTGCTGTGGGTAGCAAATGTTACTTTTGCTGTTCTATGGACTAAGCATTTCCCTGTGCTTATGGAACTTAGCAAACCCGTACCTGTGTGCTGGGTGCTATGAGAATCACTAGAACTCAGCCAGCCAAAGAGTGTCCACAAGGCCTGCTCAGTTGGCATCTTTGCAGGGTAGTGGAGTGTGTTTTGTTGTTTCTTTGTGACTCTGTGGTTCATGCTGGTGCTTCTGTGGAGTTTCCTTCAGGGAACTCTTGAGGAAATACATTCTTCAGAGGGTGGGTTGAACAGGGAAAATGCCAGAGGCTCAGAGGTGAATGTGAAGGGCAAGGGAGAGAAGAGAAATAGAGAGTGAAAGTGTGTTAAAGCTGACCAACGCCCTTGAGGAACATTCGGGTGTGGAAGAGAGGGCCAGGGCAGGGCATTGCTCCTCTTGGGTTTCACCTCTCCCTTGAGGTGTTTCTACTTTGATCTTTGGTTGCTTTTACCTGTAAGAGAATCTCACTGGATCAAGAGACACAGTGCTCCAGGGCCGAGTTAAGACAAGCTGAACAGAGAGTTACCTGTAGCATGGAGCACCTGCTTTTTTTGCTGCCCTGCGTTTGCCCCCTGCCCCACCATTGGGGGTTTACTCTGACCCCTTCATGCCTATCATCAGGGGTACCCAATCCTCCTTGTCTCTGACTCAGCTGTGAGCAGAATCAGAAGCTTCCTTTTGTCTTTTGCAGCCTCATTAACATAGGTTTGGTTTTCAGAAGGATCTTTAAACTAGGTGAAATTGACAAAGACAAGACCCTGTTGACAGCAACCACCACAAAACACAATAATAACCTAGCTGAGACAGAAGGGTGTGGCACTCTTATCCGTGACTGTGAGGCTCCTGGAACTTGCTTTATCCTTCTCTAAAGGATCATGCCAAGCACCAGCTTTGTCCAAGCTTGGGTATTCTCTTCTTTAGTCCCCTTCCTTTCAAGGGGAGGTCCAATGTCTGTGCTTTTATGCTTCCATCCAAACTGACTGCTGTCGCATGAGACAACCGCAGAGAAGGGAAGTTGGCTAAGGTGGCAGATTACATTTTCTAAGACAAACCTGTGGATATTTATCTCATCTGCCGTGTTATATTCTTCATAGAGTATGGCATTATATTCCATTAAGAAGTGATATCTATGATCCCTCTTCTTAAACCCAGTATGCTTTCATCAGTGGGACACAAGGGAAGGCCACTGCATGACTTCTGAATCTAGGTGGTAAAAAGTGAAGTGCTTTCCACCTGGTGTCAACATGCACCTCGGTGACCCTGAGCTGACACGTAGTAAGTGTGGGCACCCCAAAGCTGCCATCTTGGAGAGACAGCATGCAAAGGCCATGTGGAATCAGAAAGAGATGCCCATGCAGTCCCAGCTGCTGACTGTCTTCAGTCTTCCAGCATCAGCCACTAATCGGTTAAACTTCAGATCATTCCATCTCCCAGCCCTGGAGGTTTCCAGCAGAGGGCCCAGACTCTGGGGGACCAGAGACAAGTCTTCCCTGCTGTGTCCTATTTGAATTCCTGACCTAAAGGATGCATAAGCTTAATAAACAATAGTTTTACACCACTGGGTTTTGGGACAATTTGTTATGCAGCATTAGATAATCAGAACAAATAAGGAGAGTGTTCTCACAGCCTTGCTACTGAGCTGATTGCCTTCACCTCCACCACCTTCGACTTCCCGTCTCACTACTGGTCCTTTGCATGCTTTGCTTCTTGTTTCCTGCCCCTCTTCAGGCTTCATCTTCCCCTTTACTTGGATGCTGCTTCTTTGCCCACTTTCTTTATCTCCCTCCTCACTGGTGATGGAGGTTCTCTCTCTGTTTCTGCTGTTTCTTCTCCTCTGCTCTTCTTTCACCCATTTTAGCTCAGGACTCTCTGCCATGGCACCAACTTCCAAAAGGGAGGCCCCAGACAGGGATCTGGGCACCAAGCACTGCATAGCCTGGGAAGGCAATGTCCTCACTGAGGACCTTGCACCTCAGGTAGCGCTCACATGAACTTAAACTATCCAGACACAACCATGCAACTTTCTTGTTCTGCAGGATGGTGAAAGCCAGGCAGAGGTGCATGTGCTCAAGGCCTCCTACTTCCCAGTGAAGACCATCTCTGGTGGGGAGTAAAACAATGGAAATAATTGCAAAAAGATCCCAGAGAATCAAAATACCCCAGGTGGAAAGAGTCCCAACCAGAAGTGCCAAATTGCTGAGAGGGTCTCCATAAGGGTCACCAGGATCCCCCACCCTAATTTTGACTTCCCTAGGAATAGTGGACTCTAGGTGGAGGGCCAGTAAGAGTTAAAGGCACAGTATGTCTCTGGTACCTGAATGCACTTTGAGAATGAACTAGATGCTTTAAGAAGGTGATTTATGGGCCTGAGTCACCTAATTGGAAACAACCCAGAGGTAGCAATCAGACAATGTCAAGTCCTCGCACTTCCCTTCCTTGCTGTGTGACCGCAGACAAGTCACTTTACTTCCTGAGGCTTCCTTTTCTTTGCTGCAAAGGGGGCTAACTCCAGCCTGCCTTGCCCACTCCCAGGAGTGTCATGAGGATCAGATGACAGGAGGCGCAGGAAGACTCTTTAATTAAAAACTCAGCACGTGCTGTGCGGTGCGTGCAGAACTCTTCTGGTGTTATGTCACTTAATCTTCATAAAACCCTGCAATGTAAGAATCATCACTCCATGTTACAGATGAGGAAACAGAGGGGCTGTGGGATCATGTAGCCCGCCCCAGGTCACATGGCTAATAGGAGGCAGAGCTGGCACCCCAGCTCAGATTGCATGGCACTGAAGCCAATGTTCTTCCTCCTAAAGCACGATTACTATCACTCCCGTGGTGGTTGTTGATTTAAGCCTTTTCTTCTACCACTTCTCTTGGGAGCATGTTCTTAGTACGAGGCACGTGGAGTGCTTGGGCACCATGGAAGGGTATCTGGTTGGCCCCAAATTCTTTGGCTTTCAGCCATGTGAGCCACATTTGAAATAAATTAATCAGATTTCTGCATGCCATCACCCAAGGAGGCCTGGCTTCCTTAGATTGAGGTACTAGAAGAATGTGGGGCCAGAAGTGATGTAATTGTGATGGTAACGAGGACTATTTCTAGCACCTGCTGATGGCATATGCAAGGTGAGGCAGCATGACCCTGAGGACATCCATCTTGGGGATGGCTGATGGGAGGCTCAGTCCCTGCCACCTACAGAGAGCAAAAGAGTAAGCCCACACGCTGGCAAATCCAGCTGGGATGAGCCACCTGGCTTGCAGTGGGCAGGAGACTTTCAGCATGTTCTGCCCCCACAGTGCTCCGCTGTAACTGCCTTTTCTGCCCAAAGAACAAATTCACCAAACAGGCAGCCTAGCAGCTCTGGCAAAACAAGCCACAAGACGGACGTGCCACGCTCTGCTTTCCAACAAATTAGCCTAGAACACACAGATTCAGGCTACAGAGAACCAACATATGGGAAATGCCAGTGCAGGATCCAGGCATCTATTAAGGGTCATTCTCCTTGCCCAGGGAGGCTGGGAGGTAGGGGCCTGGTCCCTTCCCATTCAATACCTAGGCAAGGCTGCTTAAAGACCCTGGCCATCTCTGGAAGCAGGCTGGAGGGAGGGGTAGGAGGAATTCATTGCCTCCTACCTGGAGGAAGCTTCTGAAAGTACAGAGCAAATCCTGTGATTGGCACTGGGAAATCCACCTCCAGGAACTAGCTAATTCCCGGAATCCCCACTGGGACTCCCTCTCTGCCACAGCAGGGTATAGCAGAAAAGCAGGACTCAGAGAAGCTCAAAAATGAGTTGGCCTTTTTGAGGCCTGATGTGAATCTTATTAAAAGCTTCCCTTACTCCCCAAGACTTCTGGTTTTCACATCTGGACTCTGCCACTTTCTCACCTGCATGAAGCGGGTGTGTTATGTAACTTCCCCACACTTTGGGTCTCCACACCTGTAAAATGGGCATGATCACGTGTCCATCAGGGACGGTGGGGATCAAATGATGGGACAGGTCTAAAAAAGCCCTTGCAAACTCTAAATACACCGTCAGATTTGTTTTTGAGGGAGAGAAGACGGAAATAAATGAGAGAGCAAAGCACATTTCAAAGCGGCATGTGCCTCTGTGTGGGAATGAGGTCTGTTGGGATTCTAATCCTCTGAGATGGCACTTTGGAGATCTGGGAAGATTGGTTCCAGAGCCTCTGCAATGATTCAGAAATTGAAAAGAGAAAGGTAAAGTGACTGTGTGTGTTTATTCACGTGGGGGCCTGTGGCAGATGTCGGGGGTGAGGTGTAACCTGGAAAAAGATCCCTGCATCCTGCCAGGTGGAGGTGACTGGGGGAGCAGTGAAGGTGGCCCCCCAAAAGGCTGCGGCCCTAGAGAATCCAGGCCAGGAAGAATACTCGGGAAATACTTCCCTGGGCCCTCTGGGCCTCTCCTGAAGCTGGAGCTTATCTATAGGGGATGGTGTAGGGGCTGAGCCTGCTCTAATACTTCCTTCCAAGAGGGTCCATTTTCTTGAGAACTGTTGGAGTAGGACTGAGGTCTCAGTGGGCTCAGGGTGTGGGGAGGCAATCACAAGGCCAATTGGTGTTGAGGAGGAGTGATGGGTGGCTGGTGTGAGCACAGGAGCATGGTGCGGCTTCTGGCTCTGATGCCCATTGCAGAAGAGTTCTCTCTCTCCCCCACCCCTCTGACCTCACATCTTATTTGGGTTAGGGCCCGGGGGATGTCTATCAGTGGTACTCCTGGGGTTCTGATGCCCAGTGGTAAGGGTGGGGTCTTGGGATCAGCAGAAAGGTAATGGCTTTGAAAGAGCTATAAGCCATGTGCTAAACTGGCCCATGCCAAGGAGGGGACCCAGGAAGGGTGATAGCATGTCCCTAGAAGTGACAGCACTGACTTTAGATGGGGCTCATAGGGCGTGTGGTGGTGTTACCCAGAAATGCAGGAAAATGTTTCAGACACTAGGATAAAAGGAGGAGGGTAGTGGGGACGGCGCCTGGCCCGTCATGGTCTCTCCCTTGCAGTATGCGTCCTCTATCAACAGAATTCTCCGACTGCCTCATCGGAACAATCCTTTTTCTTTTCCTCCTTGTCTTCCCTCCAGTGCTGCCGCCACCACCACCTCTGCTACTTCTTCCTCTTCTTCATCACATCATCATCATTTTATGTAGCAATCGTTGGCCACTAACCACGGCCTTGGACTCTCTCAACATGTTTTATACCAATTACTTCCCATTCTCACAATTGCCCAGGAGGAGATGTTGAGGATCCCCACTTTATAGATAAAGAAGTTAAGGATTAGAGAGGCTAAATAACTCAGCCAGGGCTCCACAAACTTTGAGAAGAGAACCTGGGATTCAAATTCAGTCCCACTCTATTCCAAAGGATAGGAAGTCCCTTATTTAGAGAAATACAGCTGGAGAATACTTTTTCCAAATTAAAGAATTTTTTCCCCCCAAACTGGCTGTAAGAGCTGCTTGTGAGTTTCTCTCTTCTAAGCCTAGCTCTCACGGGCTTCCCATTGCCAATTCTTATGTCCAGTTTGACAATGGCTTTGCCTCAACCAAATTCATGTTGCACTATCCTTTCTCTCTGCGGAACCCTCCAGGCAAACAGGAGTGATTTTTCCCAGCCTACTTCTCACCTTCTGAAATTTGTCCATTTTCTTTTCTCCTCCTGGTCCCTGGTCCTTCTCTATATGCGATCTGCCATCTGATGACATCAAATGTTTCTTTTAGGCTTAGCTCAAAAAGTTCTTTCTCTGTAAGACGTTTTATGTTTTTTCAACCCTTGCCTCCCCTGATCCTCATCTCCTGTTCCCAATCTTGGAGCATAAATGACTCAGTCAATCCAGATGCTGTCACTTTGGTCAAGTCATTGCCCCTCTCTGGGCTTCACTGAGAGAAGAGGAAAGAACCCAGGGATTGTTGCACGCTGTTTTGTCAAAATACGAGATCAGGACAGAGTGGAGCTCCATGAGGCCACTGAGCTCTGCCAGTCCAGTGGCCAAGCGGGCAGAGCCCTGGACAGCAGGTGTCATCTCACCAGGGGCACAAGGTGGGCCCAGATAGTGCCCTTCCCTTGTCATCATAGCACAGAGGCTTTGGAACTAGTAGATCTGGGATTCAAGACCACTTCCAGCCACATGATCTTGGGCAAGTCGCTTTCCCCAGGGCCTCAGTTTCCTCCCCGCTTTCTAACTTTTGAGCATTAACCAAGTCATCAGGGATTGTTGTAATCATGTCATGGGCAGGACGTCCTGTATTACTGAATTTACCTGAACCTCACAACTGCCGTGATGTAGCAGGGGTCCTCAAATGTCCATATGTGGACGTCCTGTACCTGCTCTTCCTCTTCCTTTCTCTGCTAGACACCAGCTTTGCTGCACAGGCAGGGAAGCCCCCTGCCCTCTGTTCTCTGGTGAATTCCTAGCCACAGAGCATCAGGCCTCTGAACCCCAGAAGCTGCGTCAGCTGGCTCTGAGGGCTGGCAGCTGCGGGCCCTGCCATGAATGCCGGGTTTGTCTGCTGGCCCAGGGAAGTGCTGAGGCTGTCCCTGTGGGGCGTCCCTTCTGCTCGCCCCTCCTTCCTCCCTGCCCCGATCTGGGTGGTTCGTGCTCTGCCCCTCCACACTCTCTGGCTCTCTAAGCATGTGAGTAGAGCCGCTCTAACAAGCTGAGTGGTCCAAATACAACATGTGTGGTGAGTTGGATTATGGAGCAGGCTCTTGGAGAGGGGTGATTCTTAAATGAGCAGTGATGGGAAATGAACTGGCAGGAAAGCAGCCTCAGAAAAGGGCCTGTCTCTACTCCACTGGGGCTGTACCGTGACTTCATTTCTCTGGCCCCAATGTCACCCCTCTGGGAAAGAAAGCTGTCCTTCTTTCGATCTGGGAAGGACCAGCAGCAAAGTTAGACCTAGCAGAATACATGGGGTTTGGAGGGCCGAAGTCCTTGAGGGTGACTTTGGGCAAGTTACCTAACCTCCCAAGTCTCATTTCTCCACTCTTTCCCAAGGTTGTCATGATGAAGTGACAACCAATACGTGGAGGGGATACTTTGTCACTAAAACTTCTTCCAAGATATTAGCACTTGAGGGTAATTGGGGCCGCTCATCCTTCCAGGCATCCTCAAACTACAGCCCGCGGGCCACATGCGGCCTTCCTAGGACATTTATTCAGCCCGCCGGGTGTTTTTGCCGCCACTGCCTGTCCTGCTTAGCAGCTAACTCGTCCTGGGTCCCATAGTCCAGCCCTCCAATGGTCTGAGGGACAGTGAACTGGCCCCCTGTTTAAAAATTTTGAGGACCCCTGCTACACTATGGCAGTTGTGAGGTCCAGGTAAATTCAGTAAGCAAAGCGTTAAGCATGGTGCCTGGGCCACACTATGACATTTTTTCTCCTTTGTCAGTAATCATAAAGCTGTTTGTTTCTAAGGCTACCATTGGTCTCTGAGACACTGAAGAACTCCCAGCATTTGGGACCTTGGAAGGGGATGATGCCCAGGGGTGTTCCAGCATGTTCTGGGGCTCCTGTTACACATGAGAGCCTCACCCCCTCACACCCTTTGCTCCCGTCTCATACCTCGTGTTGACCTCTGGCATCCTATAAAATGCAGGCAATCAGACCAGGCCTATTTACTTCCTGGGGTATTGTAAGGACCATCATGGTGAGATCTACATCACCTTTAGATGGTCAACTATGGCACACATATAGCTACAGCCCTTATTAATTTGGCTGTGGCTAATAGAGGGTGTTTCATGATGAGGCCAGAGGCTCTCAAGCTGCAGGTGGGTCTCAAAAGAGAACAAACCAAGCTGATGGGCATCTCCTTCATTATCATTCAGACTTGACTTTAGTGTCTGGCATGTAGAAGGAATGGACTGTCTAGCACAGAATAGGCACCAGTGTTAAGATGGTTACATTAATTCTCATCATCTATGGGATGAGGACAATGCCACAAAGACTGCTTATGTGCCTGCTCTACGCTAGGCCCTGTATGTGCAGGTTGTTTGAATTCTATCTTTTTTTACTTATATTTATTTATTTTTGAGACAGAGTCTTACTCTGTGGCCCTGGGTAGAGTGCTGGGGCATCATCCTTGCTCACAGCAACCTCAAACTCTTTAGCTCAAGTGATCCCTTGACCTCAGCATCCCAAGTAGCTGGGACTACAGGTGCTCACCAAAACACCTGGCTAATTTTCTATTTTTAGTAGAGATGGAGGGGTCTCATTCTTGCTCAGGCTGGTCTTGAACTCCTAAGCTCAAGCAATCCACCACTTCAGCCTCCCAGAGCGCTAGGATTATAGGTGTGAGCCACCACACCTGGCCTGAATTCTACCTTTGAGATAGGAAGTAATTATCTTTTTCTTATGAAGGGGAAAAATGTTAATGGGTTAAGTGATTTTCCCTCCTTTGCACGGGTGGCCATGATGGAGGCCCATCAATGTCCAGGTGTTTTGCATCCAGAATTCATCTTCTCTTCAGAGACTAGGCCAGGCTGTCAGTCTTAAACTCCTAAGGTGTCAGGCATCCTACACGGAGAAGCGGTCATTGGCTCTTCAGCAGTTGATCCTTCTGCAGCTGCGGACAGCAGAGTCCCAGGCTGTGAGGCTGTCTCCTTTGTCTTTCATCAAGGACTCAAACAGTCCCCAAAGATCCTTTGCATTGCAAGATGCCTGAATATGGGCCTGCATTTTAAAAAGGTGAAGGGGTCCTTCCCAAGTGCCTCGTAATTGCTGCTATTCTGCAGATTGGCAGCCTGGATGTCCCTTCGGCCTCTGAAAGGTCCAGTCCCTTCACGTAAACAGATAGAGTGTGACGCGGGTGATTAGCAGCCTCTGAGCTGCCCCATCAGCTGTGCACTCACTGCCCGGTGGCCTAGAATTGCTCCAGTGAGAAAAAACATAGAACCAAGATAGGCCCTCGGAAGGATTCATGATTTAAAAAAGAACTGGAATCTCTGTTCATAGTTCTAGATAGAAAGGTCCGGGCTGGGGGAAGAACAGTGGCTTTTCCCAGCAGGGGCTTGGAACACTGGGTAGGTGGCTGTGCTTTCTTTGTCTACAGAGAACAAAGTGAAGAAGCCTTATTCTGTCTCTAGCAGGCATGAGTGTTGTTCAGAGAGGATTTATTAGCTGTGAAACCAAAGCTTGCCATGTCATTTACGAGAAATGCCATGGCAGACGTGCTCCTTTGTAATCAACCAGAGGGAAACTTGGCTTGCTTGGAGCAGACTGGGTCACACCTGTGCTGGGCTGTGGCACCAACAGCATGGGGAGGGTGGGCCACTCATAGCCCAGCTGCTGCTACCTCCACATCCCACAGCTGGAACCAGGGACTTTCATGCCCAGCAGGGGTAGCCCAGTCACAGGCCTCCTTCTGAAATTTGAGAGTGACACCTGGCTCTTGTGTCCCCTTATTCAGGAGGATGGGGTGAAATGCTGACTCTTGAGTCAGACAGTCCCAACTCAACTCTGTGGAGTCTGATATGTGTCCCGGGGCAGGCATGGAAACTTTCCTTCTAAGGTGTGGCTGGTGATTCTAACACCCACCTGGGAAGTTCATTCTGAGGAGAAAATGAGAAAAAGTACAGAAAGTGCTGAGCCCAGTGTCTGGCACAGGCTAGGTGTTCAAAGTACGGGAGCTATTTCTCTGATCGCAAAGGATATTAAAGCAAAGGTCACGGCAAAGTCAAGCCCAGGCTCAAATCCCAGCACCTCCATTACCAGCTGAATGGCCTATAGCAAGTTCCATAAAATGCTCTGACTCTTGGACTCCTTTGCAGAAACAGGAGCTGAATCCAGTTTGTAGGGTTACTGTAAAGATGGTTGGGACAGAAGTGAGTTCTACGTGTATAAGCTAATGCTGTTTCTGATACACAGGAGTTCAAGAAATGTTTTGTAATACATATCTTAATGGCTACATGGTGGGTGCTTGACGCCCCTTTGTTCTCTGCTGTGGGGTGCAGCGTTAACCCCTTGTTGGATCTCCCTGGTGCCAAAGGCGTGTACTGTGCTCACATCACCGTGAGTGACCTGCTGTTCCAGACACTGGGCTCTATCTCTGCACCTGATTTCCTCCCAGGACTCACGGTGGGAGAAATGTCCTCGGTGGGTGGGTCCAACTCCTGTCCCCAAAGCTTTCAGAGTCTGTCTCAATCTGAGACAGGGATCTGGGTCATGCAGGGCTCAGATCCCGAACAGGATACAAGGAGTCACAGAGCGGAAACTGGAGTTGACTCTCCAGGGGAACCAAGAATCAAGGATGCTGAAATTTTAGATCAAGTCTGATCATTTCCAGAGACACTGGCTAGGTAGGGTTGGGGGCCTCTCTATCAGAAGGCTGGTGAAAGATGTATCTCCAGACCCCAAAATGACCTTCATCAGAGCAGGTGGCTACATCCACAGAAATATCTCTGATGCTACAGACTCAAGTGATGGACCTGTGAATATTCAGCCCCATGCCATGGGAAGTCAAATCCAGGAAACAGAAGGAGAATGGGAGGGCTCCTACTATGGGTCTGCCCTGCAGACCTACCGCCTGTCAGGCACCGTGCTGGATCCTCTACAAACATTATCTCACTAAATCACTAGGAGTCTGATTATGTTTTATTTGACAGAGGAGGACATCTATCCAATTGGTAATCTCTCTCTGAGGCAGGGAGTGCGTCACTTTCTTCCATTCAGCCCCCACCGTGGTAATCACAATACTCAGTACACATTAGGACCCTGATAAGCCTCGAAACAGACGAAGACATGTGATTTTCTAGTTTGTTTTCTGCTTACCCCATACTCTCACATTTCTTGCTGTTTCTAAGACTTGCTAGGTCCCTTTCTGGCCCATGTTTTTGTGCCTGCATTTCCCTGTGCTTGCAAAGGCTGTTCTCCTTTCTTCATCTAGCAAACTCCCTTTTCCTCCTTCAAGACCCAGCTCAAAGGGTCACCTTTTCTGGGAAGCTTTTTAAAGTCGCTTTGGTAAAGTTACTACCTCCCATGTAGTAACAGCAATTTGTATACCTCTCTCTCCACCTCTCCACTTATTACACTGATCACAAAACTTGATTATACACCTTTTTCTTTCATTAGACCTCGAGCAGCTCCAGGGTGAGGCCCGGTTGGAATTGCCTTTGTGTCTAGAATGTTTCTATACACGTCAGGGAGGCAAGACCATACCTGCTAACTTGTCTTCTTGAAACTGTTCCTTAAACCAATTCACTTCTTTCTGGTTTGCAAACAGCATATTCAGCCCCTGCTTCCTGTGAGTGGAAATTACTTTCCAGATATTGGGTACCAAGAAATAGATACCCCCCAAAATTGTCACGAAGTGGCTGCCAATTGCAGGCTTCATGGTAGAAACACTTCCCAATATCAGTAGTAAATTGACCTTTGGACTCACACTTTGCCCTTTTGTGAGTTTGACACGAGTGTATCAATTCCTCCATGTCTCACTGTCTAGACATTTAGAGACAGAGTCAGGTTGGCCTGCACTTGAGGGCCCCACCCCAGGCCTCTGCTCTTGGCTTGACAAATTCAATGTTTCTGTCAATGACTCAGACAAATACGATGAGCTTTTTGCTCATCGAGTTTGCAGATGACAAGACAGTGGCAGGGATGGTGATTATGTCAGATGACAGAATGAGATCCAAAATAATTGCAATAAGCTGGAACAAAGGGTCAACTCATTTAGCAGGATTAATTTTGGGTTTCGAACCCAACTGCACGGGGAGGGATTGGATGAGATGGCGTGACTTAGCAGAAGTGTGTGGGGTCAGAGGCTTGTTTATCTGGGAATGAGTTAGACCCAAGCCAGAGAGTGGTGTGGCCATTAGGAGCAGAAGCTGAGTGTGCATTTTTAAAAGTAGAGGCTCTATAAGGAAGGAGGAGGGGGTCCTGCTGGACTTGTCTCTGGTCTGTCAGTATCTGGCATGTGACTCACAATTTCCACTCCCCACCCTTTGTGTACAGCTTTGTCCCAAAGTGGTTCACATCCCAGGAAAAGTGACCTGATCCTGAGAACACTCAAATCCAAGAGACTGGGGGGGAATTATTAACCTGTAAAATAGGAGCTCATGAAAGAACATGACCATCCTTTCTAAATACCCAAGATTTTTGTCACAAGAAAGAACGATTTTATAAGGCTAATGGAAAGAATTAATATTAATTGGTGCAAGTGTCAGCGAGACATATCTCTGTTCTATATAAGAAAGAATGTTCTAATAAGTTGGCACTGTTCACCAGGGGAATGAGCCGCCCCGTGTTGCTGGGAGCTCTCCTGTATTTGTCAGGAGTGTTACAGGAGGGATGACAATGTTGGAGGCAGGTATCAACTTCCAGGTGCCATCCACATTGGAGAGGCTAAAATCCAAATTACACTTGTTTACCTGCTACTTTAATAACTGGAGTTTCCCCGGGCTTTACTATTCCAGGTGGGGGGAGAATGAATGAATGGGATAAACTCCATGCTGTATCTGTCCTTCCAAGGGCAGATAATGACCTTGGAAGAAGGGCATGTCCTTCAGTCCACTGTGGGCATAGGGTAAGTTTCTTTATGTGCAGCTCTGCTTTTTTCCTGAGCAAATGGACTCAGCACTGTGGGCATGCCCAAGCCTAGCTGAATCCCCAGCATATGGAGTTTGAGCCTTCTTACTGGTCCTCGCACTCCTTGGATAACTGGGTTGTTTGCACTTCAAATCTTGTTTCTACTGGTAAGTCCCTGGAAGCCAGGGCCATATCTCTTATTATGTTAAGCTCATCACCCACAGCACAGTAGTTAGGAGTGTATGGTTAGGAGTGTATGCCTTAAAGTTAGACAAACATGAATGTAAATTCCAAATCCCACTTCTATCCTGTTTTAGCTGCATGAGTTTGGGCAAGGTTTTAATTTCTCTGAGGCTCAGTTTACTTGTCTGTAAAATGGGGCTAATAATGGTGCCTACTTCAGGCTATTGTAAAGATGAAATAGAATATGCAAGTGAAGAACTTAACAAATGGTAACCCAGGGTAGGCACTCAGCATGTATTAGCCACATTGCTTTGTGATGACTGCAAGGCTGAATCCTGGCCCAGTTCTGAGCCAGGATTTCTCCTGGGCTCTGCACCAACCCCCATGCTCCTCCGTTTGGGGTACACTTGGAGCTGTTTATTTCAGTAACCTGCTTTTTCAAGAGATGAGCCCCACTGTTTTAATCTGTGGCCACTGTTCCTGCATCCCACCATCTTCAGGGCACGCCCCTCTCACTTTGCTCCCACCCCAAATCTTTCCAATCCCAACTTTCAGATTCCTCTTATTTCAGGGGGGAAGCTGTTCTCTTGCATTTTCACAACTTTCATTGCTATTGCTCATTTTGATCTGTTTAATAACGTGTTTTAAACGAATCCCTTGTAATAAAAGGATTTCATTACTAATGGAGACAGCTGCGTAATGCAGCGAGTTCATTAGTTTTACTTTTCTGATGAAGCTTGCTGGAGTCAGAAGTTTTGCAACTGTGCAGAGTTTTGGCAGAAAACTGAGGAGAAGGGAATTTGCAATGCAGGGACAGCTCCGCAGGCCAGGAAGAGAGTGGAGTTTGTGCCTGCAAAGACTGAGTGGAAAGGGCAGAGAAACCCCCATCTCAAGGCCAGTTGATGTTCAGGAGAAAGGCCAAAGCCACGATGGAGAAAAGGTATTGTGGGGGCTCCTATGATAGTGACGGACCAAGGTCTAGAGACCCCACCTGCTTCTCTCCACTCACAGAGATAATGACATCGCCTCTCTATCTTGGCAGGCGTCTGTTACTGTGCAGGTCACACCGTACTTGATTAGCTAACACAATGAAGGAGCTATGTCTCATTCATCTCCACATTCCCAGTATCTAGCTGGGCCTGGCACAGGGAGTGTTCCGTAAGCTGAAATCAATTCTTTGCCCTCCATTATTTTCCCTCTGCGTGCTCCCTCCTTCCCATATGCATGTAACTTTGACGGCCAACTCTAGACTGGTGACAAAGACATCTATCTCCACCCTCAATTTCTAGAGACTCCTATATCTCCAGGCATCCATTTAGCTCCTCGGTGCATCTGTCTGTCTTGTATTTACCTGATACCTAATGTGCCGGAAGCTACATTTGTCCCCACCCCCTACACCCCAGCCCACTTACAACACTTAGAGATTTTCAAGTATTACTTATTTCAGCGAATGCGCTCAACAGAGAACCTAGAAATTGTCCTTGCTATCTCTCTCAGCCCTACTGCTGTGATCTAATCGATCACCGAGTTGTGCTGATTTTACCTATTAAATAGAGTTTGAAACCGTCCACTTCTCCTTATCGACTCTGCTACCTCATCTGAGTTACAGCCATCCTTCACCTGGCCTCTAATTTATACCAACAACCGCATCATTCTCCAACCAGGAGCAAGTGTGATGTATTGGGTCACATCATGCCTCTGCTCTATGGCCTTTTTCCTAAGAGCAATCCCATCGGCATCTCTCTTATGGTCCATGGGTCCCTGGCAAGTGTGGTCCCTTCTGCAGTCTCTGGCCTCATTAGTGTCATTTATCATGGGGCTCTCAGGCTTTGTCACACCTCTTATCTTAGTCCCTCTAACACACCAGTCTCCTTCCATCAGGGCTGTGGCCTTGGCGTTTCCACAAAGCCCTGAGTGGTAAGTGTGTGATTAGTACAATGCTATGCATGTACATGCATTCTTTTTATTTAAATATCATAAGGATAAGCTGGGAAACAAGTACTCTTCTAGGCCGATTTTATAGCTGAAGAAACTGAAGCTCAGGAAGATTAAGACACCCCATCAAAGGACCCAGACCCAGCTCTGGGCCAGTCCTTCTGGAACACAGCCAAGCACTAATGGGAGGGTTTGTCAGCTCCCTTCCCAATCAGATGCTCAAGCCAGACCCCCCACCTTGGGGTCTGGGTCTTGGACCAGGAGGGGTGTCATTATGGACCTGGAATCTTTCTTTCTATAAATTCTTCATTATTCTGGCAACAGACAAACCACCTCCTCTTAGCCAGGTTTAGCAGGTTCTGAACAATGCCCCCCAAAGAAATTAGGTCCTGATCTCTGGCACCTATAAATGTCACCTTTTATGGCAAAGACTTTTCAGATGTGATTAACTTAAAGATTTTGGGGGTGATTATCCCAGATTACATGGGTGAGCCCTGATGCAGTCTCAAGTACCCCTGTAAGAGGGAGGCACGTGCCATGATGCGACCATAGTTAACAATACCTTATTGTATACATGACATTTTCTAAGACAGCAGACCTTAAATATTTTTACGTAAGGGAAAGAAAAAGAGGCAGAGGAAATTTTGAGTACGGACCAAAAGAAAAGGCAGTGTGGTCACTGTGACAGAGATCGACATGATGTGGCCACAAGCCCAGGGATGCCAGCAGGCATTAGAAGCTGGACAAGGCACGGAACAGATTCTGCCTGAGAGCCTCCAGAAGGAGCACGGCCCTGCTGAGAACTTGCCTTCAGCCTGGTCACACTGACTGGGGGACTTCAAGCTTCCAGAACTCTGAAAGAATCAGTACCTGTTGTTTTAAGTCACTCATCTAGTGTGATAATGGGCCCAGGGTTACTGGGAGCACATTTTTCAGTTTTGTGAAAAAGTTGATCTGGGAGAATGATAACTGCAGCCAGGGAAGCAGAGACCATGCAGCCCCCTCATGCTGTTGGAGGGACGGGTTCCAGCCATCCCGCAAGGCTACTCACCCCCCCCCCCCCAAGTAGACACATTCAGGGACGGTCTCTCCTGTCTTAAAGATACAGACTTTTATCTGTGGTGATGACTCATTCACCAGGATGGCTCCGGCTTTGTTTCCAGGGACGAACTTAGTCCAGACCCGCCTCCTATGGTAATTGGCTAGTTAACCACAGGGTGTAGACTAGTGTGGTAAGCTCTTAGTGTAACATAGGCTCTGCTGTAGTAATAAATAACCTCCCAATTTCAGCAACTTAACATGGCAAATGTTTGTTTCTTTCACACACAAGGTCCAGGGTAGGGTGGCTGTTTGCCCTGTAGTAACTCATCAATCCAAGCTGCTTTCATTTTATAATCCCCCATCTCAGTTCCTGGTCCCCATGGGCCCCTCAGCTCCCCTGAGCTCACGTGCTCCTGACGAAAGTTCACTCTGACTCTTGACTGCACTCAAACAGCACATCCCATCTGTTTATAGCTCAGTGACCAGGGCTGGCCACCTGAATCTGAACTTTACTGCAAAGGAGGATGAGGAATCTTGACGTGAGTACTGGAAGAGGAGGGAAATAGTGAGATTTGCTAATCAATACCAGAAGGAAGTCACCCCAGTTCTGACAGTGGATTCTGGGTTCAAAGGGAAATCTCATCATGTGTGAAAAATCACTGGGCAGGGTTTCAGCGAATATGTCAGCAGAGCAAAGACAACATGAAGAAGCTATGAGGCTGGTTCTTATAAATGAGACTGGGTAGGAAATTAATGACGGCTCTCCCAGGACTAAGACTCCTAGCCCATTAGTTATATCCTTCTGCAGAAGCAAGATCAAGGGAGAGGTTTGGAATGCACACTTGCCCCTGGCACAAACATGCTTGTGTGTCTTCATACTCGCGAATCAGTGGGCCCAGCGTACATTTCTGAAAATCCTAAGATACTTGGCAAAATATTTATGAACAGGAGTAGGGGAAGCTGACTTTGGGGAAATGAGGATTGAACACAATAAACATTTTCCAAAACTTGAGGGTAAAGTGACAATGAGGAGTGGATTGTATTAATCTTAAACAAGTATGGTGAACCAGCTCTGTGTGGGCCGGGAGAATTAGGGCATGTGAGGCCCAGCCTTAAACTTGGACTTGCCACCCCTTCGGCTTGGAATGCCTCTTTTCTTTCTTCTGTTTTTCTCCCTTAGTGAATTCCTCCTTTTCCCTAAAAATGCGGCTCAGTTGTTCTGTCTGTAGACATATAGTTTGTAAATATGTACTGTGTCTAATAAGTATCCTCCAAATCTAGCAGCATACAGAACCAAACATGTGTTATGTCAGTTTCTGTGCAATGCAGGAATCCAGAAACAGCTTTGCTGGGTGTCTCTGTCTCTCGTAAGGGCGCACAGTGTCTGCCAGGGCTGCAGGCTCAACCGGGGGGCTTCTGCGGTGATTAGCAGGATTCGGTCCCTTGAGGACTGTTGCAGTCCTCAGCCACTGTTGGCTGGGGCCTCCCTCAGTTCTGTGCACCCCTTGCTGTGCACCCCAGCTCACAAGATAGCAGCTGGCTTTCCTCAGACTGAGTGAGAACGCAAGATGATAAGGCACAGTCTTCTTAAACCTTTTAGACTCTTTGAGTCTGTAATCTCAGAAGTGATGCCCACCACTTTTTCATTAGAAGTACATCACTAGGGGCCGACCCCCATACAGGGCAAGGGGGTTACATAAGTGCATGAAATGGTTGGGGCAGAGATATCACCTAACCCCAGTGAGAATGGCCTACATCACAAAGTCTCTAAAGCTGCAGATGCCGGTGTGGATGTAGAGAGAAGGGAACACTTTCTTACTGCTGCTGGGACTGCAAACTAATATAACCTTTTAGAAGGAAGTATGGAGAATCCTCAAAGAACTCAAATTAGACCTCCCATTGGATCCTACAATCCATTTCTGGGCATCTACCCAGAAGAAGAAAAATTGTTTTATCATAAGGACATTTGTACTAGATTGTTTATCCCAGCTCAATTTACAATCGCCAAAATGTGGAAACAACCTGAATGCCCATCAATCCAGGATGTGGTATATGTATACCATGGACTACTATTCAGCCATTAAAAGAGATGGAGACTTTATATCTTTTGTATCAACCTGGATGGAGGCGGAATGCATTCTTCTTAGTAAAGCACCACAAGACTGGAGAAGCAAGAATCCAATGTACTCTAATTATGAAGGCAGTAGATGACCAAATACATGGTGGGGAGTAGGGGAATGTAGGAGTGGGGAGAGGGAAGGAGGGAGGGGGAAGGGGGGTCACAGTGTATGGCACACCTCTTGAGGGTGGGACACCATTATAAGAGGGACTTTACCTAACAAATGCAATCAGTGTAACTTAATTCTTTGTACCCTCAATGAATCCCAATTAAAAAAAAAAAAAGAAATGGATGGAGCAGAGACAGTGGGGGCCGTCTTAGGGGCTGCCTGCTATATGCTCCTTGCTCCAGAAAGTAGCAGTTGGCCAGATAGAGAAGAAGGGAGGAAATCACAACATCCCTAGCAACTCTTCCCTAATCGTCTGCCCACCATGTTCCACATTCTAGTTTGCTGCTTAGAATCTAAGAGCTGGGGAAAAAATTAGAAATTATCTCATCTAACATCCTCATTTTTTAGATGATGAAGAATACAGAGAAGGGATATATGACCTTCTGGAAAAGATGGGATTATTTGCAGAGCGGGGCCTAGAACACAGGCCACCTGCTTCTCCCAAATTGACTTCATCCTTCTACTCTTTCCCACACATTGTCCTCCTGATTGCCTACAACTTGATCAGCATTGGTCATTTTATAGAAATTATTCTCTCAAAGGCCACCTGGAAGCTCCTCGATCAGGTATTGGATGTTGACCTGCTTCTTGAGTTCCCACCTCCTTTGGCTTCTAAGAGACAACATGGACCGGGTTACAGCCTCCCTCAGTCCCCATTCCCACCCTGTTTAAAAAGAAAAAAAAAATCCACAATATCCCAGAGACTCAGTTTTCCTGCCACCTGGGGCCTTGATGGATTGATCTGGCCTCAGGGCTTTGACAATCACCTCTCCTTGTTTTGGCCTTGAATTGTGCTCCAATTGCCCCATTTCTAACTGCCTGATGGGTGTGTTCACTGACAGACCAATGTCCATTGCATCCAAAATCAACCAAGATAATAAGAACATCTCTAACTATCCTTTATTGAGCTTACATATAGAAGGTGCCCAAAAATAAACACACTTTTTTTTCTTTTGAGACAGCATCTCACTATGTCACCCTCGGTAGAGTGCTGTGGTGTCACAGCTCACAGCAACCTCCAACTCTTAGGCTTAAGCGATTCTCTTGCTTCAGCCATCCAAGCAGCTGGGACTACAGGTGCCTGCCACAACGCCTGGCTATTTTTTTGTTATTGTTGTCATTGTTGTTTAGCAGGCCCTGGCCAGGTTCAAACCCACCAGCCCCAGTGTATGTGGCCGGTGCCCTAACCACTGAGCTACAGACACCGAGCCAAAATATACACACATTTTAAGAGAAGTTATCTATGTATTACTTTTAGAAGTTGGATTGAAGGTCCTATTACTGGTCTCAAGTGTATCTAGATATTCTATGCATATCCATTTTACCTGAAACTTGCACACTTTTGGGGAATGATCAATTTTGCTTTCAACATGATCTCTTAAAATGTGTATACGTTTTTTTGGCATACCTATACATATGTAGATCCTGTCCTGGCATCAGATAGCTGATGATAAATCTCATTCCTTTAATTCTCATAGCTAATCAAGAGATAAACCCTTTCTAGATTGCTCATAATCTCTTCTCCTTTTACCATTTGCCCAGCCCTGAGCCCGAGTTTATGTCCACTCTGTCTCATGCAGCCCATTGCAACTGCTTCCAACTGGTCTCCTGGCTGGCTCCTTACTCCTCTGTCCAGTTCATCCTGGTGATTTCTGCTCTATTAACATTACCGTGTACACATTGCTTGCCTGCTTGATGGCCCCCTGATGCCTGTATAATGAAGCCCAAGGTCCTGAGCTTGGCTTCCAATAACCTTCCCACTGAACCTCCTCCATGCTCCCTCTAGTCTCATGGCCACTGCAGCACTATGTATGTGACCTGTTCTAAAGCTTGTGACCCACCATGCCTTTAGTGCTCTACTGAGTCCCACTTCCACGCTGTGGCTCACACTGCTTGTTCTGCTTGGAATGGATGCTCCCCTTCTTGGAATGCTCACCCTTTTCCCCACCACATATGAGAACTCTGCCCTGCCTTCACATCCCAGCTTCATTTTCATCTCCTCTGCCTGCCTTTTCTGACAACATGACGCAGAGCAACTTTCCTCATCTAGCGTAGGGAGAGAAGATTGAATTTGACCATCTGAGAGATATGGGTCAGAATTTCAACTACTGACTCGTTGTGTAGCCTTGACAGAGTTATATAACCTCTCAGGCTTAGCAAAATGGGAGTAATAATACCTGTGTCGCAGGGTTGGGGAAGACGAAATGACAGGATATACATGCTGAGGGGGGTTCCAACTGGTGACGTGAGGTGTGGCATTCTAAGATTTCAGATGATCTGGGGATATGTGGGGTCCATACTTACCATGCCACACTCCACAGAGAGAAAGAATTCACAACATCTAAAAGTGTAGCTCATTAGGCTTGACTGAGCCAGTACCTTGGTGACAGGGGCCAAGCATTACAGAGAAGGGGCTGGGTCCTGGGGCCATGCTCCTGGATTTGAACTCCAACTCTTCTACCTTCTGGGAAAGTTCCTTCACCTCTTTGTGACTCTCTTTCCTCATTTCCAAATTGGGGATTAAATATGGAACCCACTTGATAGGGTTAATGTGGCAATAGGCAAAACATGCATAAATAATTCAGCACACCTTTGGCAGGCTGTAAGTCTTTAATACATGCTAATTATTATGTTTTATATTATTATTCTCCAGCCTGGCCTCTGCGGACTTGCCTTCATCCTGGGCCAAAGGGCTGTGAGTAAAAATGAAAAGAGATGCTTCACTAATCATCCCTGGGAGAGCCTGATGGGAGCAGAGGGAAGCCTGCACCACAGCATCTGCTACAGAGGGTAGCACAGGTGAGAATGGTGTCACAGAAAACAGCCTGGAACTGGGTCACCTGTCGGAAGGGAAAGAGCAGCAGCTCTCAGCCCTGGCTGCAAATTGGAAGTAGGTTCTTTCAGCAAATGCTGGTGCCTGGACATTACCACCAGACTTTCCGATTCAAGGTGTTGAGTTGGACTCACATATGATTGATTTTTAAAAGCCTCCCAGGTGATTCTATTGTGTAGCCAGAGCTTGAAAACACTTGACTAAGGAGAGACAGTGGTCAAGGTCAGAATGATGTGAATGGGTTGGGGGACAGAAGAGAAGAGGTTTGGAGAGTAGAGCAGGGCTTAGGGAAAGTAACCCAGGGCTGAGAGACAAGTTAGGCACCTATGGAGACAAAACTTATGAAGAGTGTATGCTTCTTTAAGTTCATGTCCTAGATTACTCATCTGCCTCACCTTTGAACCAGTACTGCCTGGAAACACTCTTCAAGACTTAGAGCAAATTCTTAAGTGTTTTCTATGGCTCCTGGTATTAGTCAGTCATGTTTTTTTGAAGCTGATGACAGAGAAAAGACTAAATTTCTACTCTCACAGTACTCCCATACATTCATCATCCGTCCACTCATCTACCAATCTGACCATCCAACTACCCACCCATCAACCCACCCATTCATTCACCCATCCACTCATCTACCAGTCTGACCATCCAACCACCCACCCATCAACCCACCCATTCATTCACCCATCCACTCATCTACAAATCTGACCATCCAACCACCCACCCATCAACACACCCATTCATTCACCCATCCACTCATCCATCTATACACCCACTAAACCACACATCTACCCACCCATCAATCATTCATCCACCCATCTACCAATCTGACCATCCAATCACCTACCTATCAATCCACCCATCCACTCACCTATCCATTCACTCATTTACTCACCCACCCCTCATTCGTGTACCCATCTATCCACCTACCCACTCATCCATCTACCCATCCATCCATCCATCCATACATACGTCCTTCCATTCATCCATTTATCCATCCATTCACTCCCCATTCACCTATTTATTCATTCACTAAAATACATTGAGAGCCTATTATGCACAGACACCTAGCTAGGTCCTTAGAGGCCCAAATTGTTAGTTACCTCTCAGTGCGTACATGTGTTAGGGGGTTTCTGTCTCTGGTCTTAACTTATAATGAAGAAGACCAGGAACTTTGGAGCGAGAGTCTGGGCTAAGGGTACCAGATGAATGTCAATGTAGGTGAATGATTGGGATTTTCCCACCAGAGGTCTGGTAATGTGGTAGAAGAGCAATGACTTTGGCACCTACTTGCTGTGGAATTTTGACCATGTTGCTCAACCTTCCCACAGTGCAGATTTGAAATTTATAAAATGGAAAAATAGGTGGTGGTGATAGTTAAATAAACAAATGATCATGGGAGGCCTGACTCACAGTAGATGTTCATAACAAAGGCCAGAGAAGCTGTGAATAGAACCGTCAGAACATTTGAATTACCTTCAGGCTTTGTCTCTCATTTTTTAATCAACTAGAGAGGAACGTCAGATTTTCCCTATCCAAGCAGATCATTTTATAAGTAGGCAAACTTAGAACTTGAGATTGGAAGGAATTTAAATGTAATCTAGTCTCATGTTCTCATTTCACAAATAAAGAAACAGGCCCAGAGAGGAGCGGTGCTTTGACCAAGGCTGCAGAGCAGGTTGCTGGCTAACTCTTGATATTGGGGAAAGCTCAGGACTGCTCTTACTACAGCAGTCAGGAGCAGATGCACCTCTGGTTGCTGCTGAATAGAAACCAACGTGTTTAACAATTATGGCTCTGAGACATAGACAATTATGGCTTTGCCACAATAAAGGCAAGGGTCGAAACTTCACATATCTTAAGCATCTATTACATGTTAGGTGTGCGCATGCCTGTTGTTTCATTCAATCTTTACAATAACCTATGAAGTAGGTATTATGATTAATTTCTCTATTTTCTATGTGGGAAACTGAAGCTAAAAGAGGTTACATGACTTTTCTAGAGAGTAATTGCTGGGAAATGATGGGGTTGGGCTTGAATCCAGGGCTTTGTGACATTAAAACTCATACTCTATGTGCTTAACCCCATTGCCTCACTTATAGCAACTGCCCCCAAATAATGTATGAACATCTCTGTGCTCAGGACTGACCTCAGGTCACATAACTGGGTCTAGGTGGAGGATTGGTAGCATTTCTCATCATAGAGACATAGACCACTTCTTTAACAATCTTTCACACATTGCTGCAAATATATCAGAGGGTACTTCAGTGGTGGGGACAGGCTTTGGGAAATCCACTTACCTCACTTCTTTGCCTCTGTAAGTACCTGAAATTCTGCCATTAGCAGTTCATTTCCTTGGCTAATCAGTGGGGCTCATCCTGAATAGCTAGGAGTGGGGTTGAAGGCTCAGTAAGTCCTGATAGCTCAGCATGAGCGAGTTTATGTTTCCCTCACCCACCTGTTGACCTCTGACTCATCTTTCAACGCTCAGCACAAATGGCATCCAACTCAGGAACTTTGAACATATTCTGAGTCATCACTTGGTGCTGTGGGCTAAGGATACAAAGATTATGAAGGAAGTAGAGGTCCTGCTTAGGCTGCTCACTGCCTGGTGGGAGGCCAACTGAGAAATATGTAATTACAATGCAAAAAAGAAAGGACACTAGTGGCCATGAACACAGTGGCGTTAGAGGAGGTGCCCAGCCCTGTTGAGTGTAGGGTCAGGAACTATGCCTGCTGCCAAATTTCCCTGGAATATAGTTTCTCCACCTGTAGCACTCACTTCACATGCTGAAGGACCCCTGTCAGAACACACTTTTTTTTTTTTTTAAGACAGAGTCTCAAGCTATCACCCTGCATGCTGTAGTGTCACAGCTCACAGCAACCTCCAACTCTTGGACCGAAGAGATTCTCTTGCCTCAGTCTCCCAAGTAGCTTGTCTTGGCCATTTGTGAAGTTCTATTTCCTTCTCTTAGGATGTGAGCTCCTGGGATGGGTATCACTTGGCTCTGTAGTCCCTTGGCTAGGATGGGACCTGGCATGGGGTAGGGGCTCAATTAACAACAGTTGAAGGGAAGAATGGGTGGGAATATAGGATGGTCTAAAGAGATGATGGGATTGTGGGAGGATCAGGGAACTTAGAGGAAAAACTCAGACATCTGAGAGGAGGGAAGCTGAATGCAGAAGGTTCTTGTAAAGCACATTAAATCTACCTTCTGTTTTGAATGGAGCTGGTCCTGGGACAGGGTAGAGGCCAAGGGCCACCCCTGGAGGCTCTGGAGAAAGGGACTGAGTGTCCTCCCATCACCCCATCAGCATCAGGTCAGTGTGACGATAAAGCTTGAAGTACAGTTCAAGGTCTAGTGAGAGGAGCCCGTCAGCCATGTTCTGTCTTCCAGCTCTACAGCACTTTAATTTTGCTGTTAATCTTGATTGAGATCCAAGTTTTATTGTGAATAATTCACTGTACCTTATTTTTAAATCTCTCTTTAAGCAGATTTTTCCGAGTCATAATGATTTACATTTGCCAAATAATGGCCTTCTCAATGAGGATCAGAGTGAAAAAATAGAGTGGGGAGTTTTCCATGATGGTGGGAGCAGTGCAGGGAATGAAAGAGTCCCAGGGAAATGCTTCTATTCGTTCTCCACTGTCTACCTTTTTGTTTTTCCTTTGCTTGCTCATTTTCTAACATACCACCATATAATTTACTTGCATACCAGGTATTATTTATCTCCCCTCCTACATTAGAATGGAAGCTTCAAGAGGTTAAGAATCTTTGTTTTGTTCACCAATCTATCTCCAGCATCTAGAATGGAGCCTGGAAGATAGTAGGTATTCAGTGAATATTTGTTGAAAGAATGAATGAATGAATAAAAGAGTGCAGGTTCAGGTAAGTTTCAGAAGCCACCCTAGGTAAAGAGAGGAGGGAACTTAGAAAGTTTCAGAATGATGACTTCTGCAAACCTGTTGGGATAAAGATGGCGTTGAGACTTTTGGTGTGGTGGTGGTGGGAGCCATGGTGATGACGATGGTAATAGTGACAGTGATATGATGACAGGGAATGGTGGTGGTGATGATGATGCCAGTGATGGTGATGATGAGGTGGTGACAGTGATAATAACAAGAGAATGTACTCTTTCGCACTCATCGAACTTTAGAAAATGTGGAGCATTTCCATATGCTTTTGACTTTGATCTTTACAACATCTTTCAGAGGTAGCAGAGGGCAACAATATTGGCACCTTTTTTGGAGACTAGTGGAGTTCAAAGTAATAAAGTGACTGTCTAAGACTGAACAGCCATCAAAGTCCAAATTGGGACTGTCATTCAAGTCTTACTGCCCACAAAAAACCAATTTACTCACTTCCTCCTGTGTGGCACCTTGCTGAAGGCTTTACATTTCCTGGGAATTGGGGCATTGTAGACTCAGTCATATCCCCACAGTTGCCTCACATGCAGGTGACTGAGGTTCTGATAGTGATGGTACCATTTTGTGGTGGGCATGTTTTACTGTATTTCCAGAGCAAAGCAAACTAGAGGAGAGAGGAGAGTAAAAGACAGAGAAGGGCAGAGATGAGGGATCAGCTGGTCTCAGTGAAAGAGATACGGAGTTGTAGCTCCTGATCATTTTCTGGGTCCTGGGCCCCATCCTCCATGAGACCCTTCTCTACCTCCTGACCCCGGGCTCTGTTTGTGAATCCAGCTGTAGCTAATCTGGCACTTCTAGGCATCCTTAAAGCAAATCACTGAGCCCAGACTCCTGCACTGAAGCTTGGCTGCAGGCACATTGGGGCGAGAGGGAGTGGTGAGGTGGAGGGCTTGCCTCACACTCTCCAGGGACTGCATCCCCTTTCCATTCTGCTTCTGCCTTCTATATCCCTCCTGACCCAGCCAACTCACTCTCCATCCTTGCAGTGGTGTTCAAAAAAACTCATACCCCCATGTGGATCCTGGTATGACCTATCCCCAGGCCCCCCTCATCACCATATGCAGACATTAGTGCCTGGGTCCCAACAGTGATGGAGAAGCAGTTTCTGCTTTTTGTGTGATCACACTTTAGGGATGCTCCTTCCCACCAATCCCATCATAAGTATCCTTTCCCAGCCTTCCAGTATTCCTAATGGGAAAGAAAGCCATGGTCAGGAAGCCCTGCCCAGGAATCAGGTCTCCGGAGGGAGTATGAGAGTATGCATGTGTGATGGTGGTGGGCAATGCCACACTGTGACCTGGGTTCAGTGTGGCCATCACTATGTCACTCCCCAACACTTGAGACCTCATCTCCTTGAGGAATAGAAAAGGGAGTCCTTTGCAGACAGCCTGGGACTCTACTTACCTCACTAGTTAACTTCCCAGGAAATTTCTCAGATAAAGGAACAAAACAAGCAGAGCTGGGTTATCATAGAGACACCGGACCATACATTAATAATTTATTTTTTGCCAATGATGAGGCTGATCTGGATGGAGACTGCAAATCACTGATTTTTGGTTTTTGTCTCATCAAGTTCTTTCTCTTCTTCTTGAGTCACAAAGTCATCTTGTCAGGAGGTCTTTAGGGTAGGGTGTATGGAAGGAACTTGGGTGCAAGGTGTGTGTATTCTTATCGAAGTTCCCATCACAAGGAAGTAGCAGTACCCAGGAGGTCTGCCAGATGCTAAAATTTCAAGAATGTGGATGGGTTTTGGACCTGTCTTCTGGTCTTGGGAAAACCAAGCAAGAGAGAATGAGCTTAGAGGACGGTAGGAAAGGTTGTGAGGGAAGCCATGGAGGGTATAAAGCAGAAGCACAGAAGGTGAATGTCGGCTGGAGTAGGTTTGTGTAGTTTTAAGCATTGGCAACCTCTCCATCCCTACTCCCCTCCTAAAATATGCCTGATAATAGGGATATGTACCAGTCACAAGTCTCTCCTTTGGGAAAAACTAGAACCTTTATTCTGATAGCTGAGAAAGATCTAGCATCTCCCGAGGACCATGGAAGGCTTTAAATAAAAAACAACTACCATTTATTTCCATCTGATTCCATTCCAAGGCCTATTCTATGCAAACTACTGAGTGGGGCTGGGAACTCAAGTTGTTCAGATCTTGCCTCCCACCTGTCCTTACTCTTAGCCATTTCCAGTGTCTTTCTGCCCCCTGCCCAGGTGTTCTTTATTACAAACAAGGGTCTCTGCTTTCAATCCAGCTATTTCAGCTACCATAGGTTGAATTCGAACACAGTGACAAGTAGTCCCCAAATCTCAGTGGGTTAAAACAACACTGGTTTGTTCCTTACTCACACTACATGTCTAAAGCAGATCAGTGGAGGATTCTGATCATTTTAGTCACCAGGAGCCCAGACTGACAGAGAGTTAACCACACAGATGACATCACCCTCTCAACAGAGGAGAAAGCAAGGGGAACTACTGCCACCCAGAAGAGGCATGTGTCACTTCTGCTCTTATATAATTGGCCAGAGGAAGTTACATAGCCAACATTATGGGGTTAAAGAAGTACAGTCTTCCCTGGTGTCTGGAAGAAGAGAAGGTGAATGAATGGCAAGTACTACTAATGAGTGCGTCACCATCCATAATCTATTTCCTGAATTCCATTCTTCCCCTCTTCCTTCCATGAGCTTCTATCTGAACTTGATTGCCATTCTAGTGTTAGAACTCCTTGTCTTCATGTCCTTCTCCTTAACTTTGCCATCTGCAGCTTCCCCTGGTCCCCTGTTCTCTGCTCCCTCCCAGCCCCTGGTGGGCACGCCTCCCATCACTTGGCTCCTGCATTGGATGGATGTGATTGAGCACAACCTCAGCTCTAACTCCACAAGTTTCCCTTGCCCCTAATTGAGCTTAATGATTTATGTCTTGTAATGGACACAAATGGGCAAGAATTCCTGGATCTCATTAATAATATTAAGTATGCCAGAAGTAGGATTTTAAATCCTAAGCAAAAATTAAATGACCATAAAATCTTTGTTCACTTCCCAGGAGACAAGCCTGTTTCAACTTGACAGTTTAATTAAATGCTGGCTAAATTGGACACAACACTTTTAATAAACAGGACTTGGCAGGCCTGGGAGAGAGATAGAAGGGAGGTGAGAATGGGAGAAAATGAAGCTCACAGTGAAAACAAAAGGAAATTAAGTTAGGAGAGGTCCCTCTCCTATAGAGTGACCTTTCTGGGAGCTTTAACTATCTCTAAATGACACGAATGGCCCAGAAGATTCTGAGAGAACTGATTCTCTTCTCTGACACCAATTTCCTGCAGAGCCATATTATTGCATAAGGCAAGAAAACTGTTGTCCAGAGACGTCCTTGGAAGATCTTTGGAAGATGCCTGTTGGCTCCATGTTTGTCTCCTGAACCAACCTCCTTGCCAGACCCAAGTCCACAGAGAATGCTGCTGGCCAGCGGGGCTGGGGGTTTAGATCTGAAGGGCCATATTGCAGGGAGTGCTTCATACATAGGTTCATTTTTGAGGCTTAGCCTTTTCTTCCATTTGAAGGTTTTACCAATGGTAAAGCTTTTCGATTATGACTTTGTATGGCCGAAGTATTTTTACCTCTCTTAAGATGTAGATTGTTAGTTGAGGGTTTGCTATTGTAGGTAAACTTAGGTCCACTCTGGGTCCTGGCTGCAGATTCCATTGCAGAGCTCACTTAAAGCTCCTGAGTGCACTTGGGAAGAGCCTATGAGAAGTTCTCCGGTTACCATTATAAGCATCCTTAACGAAATACAGGTGTCTGTCTCATCATAAAAATAATGAGTAAGAAGAGTATGAAGATTTGGAATAGGAAGAAGGCAGGCACAACTGCTTCCTACCTCCATTTCCTATGACTCCCATCAGAAGGAATTTCTTTTCCCCTTACATTTGGGATGACTATACCTCTCCCCTATCAGTTGTCTAGATAAGTTGAGCTTATCTTTTTTTTTTTTTGAGACGGAGCCTCAAGCTATCCCCCGGGTAGAGTGTCATGGCATCACAGCTCATAGCAACCTCCAACTCCTGGGCTCAAGCGAGTCTCCTGCCTCAGCCTCCCAAGTAGCTGGGACCACAGGCGCCGGCCACAACACCCGGCCATTTTTTGGCTGCAGCCATCATCATTGTTTGGCAGGCCCGGGCTGGGGATTCGAACCTGCCACCTTAGGTGTACGTGGCTGACGCCTTAGCCGATTGAGCCACAGGCACCGAGCCTACTCACACTTTCTTATGAAAGATAGAACACAATTATAGCCCATGATGAAGGAGAGAAATGGAGTGGAAAGAGAGGGGCGGTGGCAAATTTGATAGAGGGACAGTAAACAATGGGACCGCACCTGTGGAGCACATTGCAAGGGTACAAGTCAAATCTGTCAAGTGTAGAACATAAATGTCTTAACACAATTATCAAGTAAATGAAGTGAAAGCTATATTAATTAGTTTGATGCAAGCATGCCAAAGTATATAAAAAAATCAACACTTTGTATCCCACATATGTATAAAGGTATTCATGATCTATGTGTATATGACTTAATAAAAAAACAATAGGAACTTTTTCTGTCCATAAATCATCCTTCACATAGGAACATCAGAACTCACACAACCTAAGGAAAGTGGCCCAGATGAAGCCGGAGTCTCCTGTACCTCTCCCCTCTTCATACTGACCATATTATGCAGCATTTATTCATGTGCTCTAGAATAAAAGTACATGAATGGGAGGGAGCATGGCTGCTTCACCTGTTTTCCTAAAGGTCACACGAAATGGAAATAATTGGTTTATCTGTTTGTGTCAGATCTTTTCCTGTTCTTCACCCAAGTACCAGGAAACTGAAATAACTCCTGTCTGAGCACCAACCAAAGAGATTCTGTGAGGGATAAAACACAACCTGATGACACATTCATCTTCCTCTGAAACAGAAGGACAATTAGACCCTGTTGTCAGCCTGACCCTAGTCTGTATAGGACATTATCAATGTCTCAACACACCCGGGTGCTGGTGAGAGGGTTCACAGTGCCCCTGGGCTGATGCCCCCGTAGTAATCAAGTTAGAAGAGCCTCGGGTCGACTCTTTGTCATGAGGAAAGAGAACTTGACCTGGCTGAGCAGCTGACCCTGGACCCAGGCGTAATAATACCTGTTTTGGAGCAGCTAACTCCTTGGTATAAGGAAAGGCAAGAATAACCTCCTCCAGTAATACAGTGTATAGACAACTATAGTTGTGACCATGGCTCCAGATTTTTCGTGACCCTGACCTCACACTGCTGAAGTACATATTCATGCTTATAGATTCTGCCACCAGATTCTGTTTATGCCAGCAGTCCCTGACAAAACTGCAGGTCGTTGGGAAACATCTGGAAACTCAAAGGACCCTCTTCTGAAAAGGGGACTCTAAGATGCCTATGTTTGACCTCTTATGGATCAGGAAAGTCTTCCCTGTGTTTTCTGTATCTCCTTAATTCTTTTTTTTTGAGACAGAGTCTCACTGTCACCCTCGGTAGAGTGCTCTGACATCATAGCTCACAGCAACCTCAACTCTTGGGCTTAAGCGATTCTCTTGCCTCAGCCTCCCAAGTAGCTGGGACTACAGGCACCTGACACAACGCCCAGCTAGTTTTAGAGATGAGGTCTCACTCTGGCTCAGGCTGGTCTCGAGCTCCTGAGGTCAGGCAATCCACCCTCCTTGGCCTTCCAGAGTGCTGGGATTACAGGTGTGAGCCTGGCTGTGTTCATCCTTATTTCAAAGTATTTCCCCGTCTTGTGAAATTCAGGTGGAGGCCAGCCCTTACGTGCAGATTCTGTCTCGATGGCATCAACCTGGCTCTGCATTCTTGGATGTTACAGCCAGGTGAGGAAAGGAGGCTGCTCTAACACCTTATAAAGGATATCAACCTGAAAGGAAGAAGTGGAAGCAAAATTAATAGTAGAGAGTTTATTTGGGGCAAGGTAAAAGATTGCAAGCTGGGGAGATAAATTCAAGGTTGCCCTAAATATATAGTTTGAGTAGCAGCAGGAACAAGTGGATTTTTAAAGATTAAAAGAAAAGGAGCAGGAAGTGGGGTGAATCAAAGTTGCTTGTGGAAAATGCTCAAGATTAACAGAAATAACATGAATAGCTGTGCATTATTAAGGGTGTGAGTTATGGATATGAGCTTAACTATCACCACTCGTGGCTATAACTGGAAGTTTCATGAGATGAATGCATAACTCAAAGGGAAAAAATGACAGGATTATGCTCTCATTTTATTGTGTCTCTGGGTGTAATAATGAAATAGGACTTGCAATCTTCAAAACAACAAAAGAATAAACATCAATTGAAATTGAGCCGGTACTCAGCTAAGCTTAAAAGGAGCAGATGAGTACATTACTCGTACAACACATATTATAATTGCATTCTATAGGTTTCAAAGCTAGAGAAAATATTAAGTAGAAGCATGGAAGTGTTTTTTTTTTTTTTAATTGCAGTTTTTGGCCGGGGCTGGGTTTGAATACACCACCTCAGGCATATGGGACCAGCGCCCTACTCCTTTGAGCCACAGGCGCCACCCAAAATCAAATCAGGTTTTTTTTGGCTGGAGCTGAGTTTGAACCCACCAACCTCTGGTATATGGGGCTGGCGCCCTACTCCTTGAGCCACAGGCACTGCTCCAGGAAGATAGATTTTTAAAAGACCTGAATTGAACTTCTAGAGCTAAAAATAAGAATATCTGCAATGGTAAAAATTCTAGATGGGATTACTGGCAGATTAGACATTGCTAGGTAAAATGCTGGTTAATTTGAAGACAGCAATAGAAAGATCACAAAATAAAATAAAAACACACAAGGAAGACTAGAAGAATAAAACATCAGCGAGGAACAGGACAACTTCTAGCAGTGTAATTTTTGTGCAATTGGAGCCTCCATAGAATGGGGAGAAAAGAAATACTTGAAGAAATATTGGTGGAAAAATGTCTAAATCTGAAGAAATTTGTGAATGCACAGATCCAAGATATTCGGTGAAATTCAAGCACAAAAAACAGAGAGAACCTAAACCACGGTGTATCAGAATCAAATTTCTCAAAATCAGTGATAAAGGCTTATACAATCATAGCACAGTAGTTATGGTACACAGTCTGGTGGGTTTGAATCCGCCCCAGGCCAGTTAAACAATAACAACTGCAAAAAAAAAAAAAATAGCTGGGTGTTGTGGCAGGCACCTGTAATCCCAGCTACTTGGGAGGCTGAGGCAAGAGAATGGCTTAAGCCTAAGAGTTGGAGGTTGCTGTGAGCTGTGACTCCACAGCATTCTACTGAGGGCGACATAGTGAGACTCTGTCTCCAAAAAAAAAAATCAATGATAAAGAAAAAATTTTCAGTGTAGCCAGAGTAAAAATGTTGAGGGGGGGGGGAGAACAAGAAAACCATGTTTCATATAAGGACACGAAACTAAGGAGAATAGCAGATTGTGCATTGGAAACAACGTAAGCAAGAAGATGGTGAACAAGCACATTTGAAGTACTTAAGAAACATGCTGTTTCACAGAATTCTGTTTTTTAAATTCCAAAATATTAAGGGGGTGCACAAGCTTTTGTTACATGGATACATTCTCTGCAGTCCCCACCATTTTTTGCACCCGAGACTGGTTTCATGGAAGACAAATTTTCCACGGGCTGGATGTGGGGGAAGGGACCATTAGAGTCTCATAAGGAGCATCCAACCTAGATCCCTCCCACACAATCTAGATCCCTTGCATGCACATTGACTGTAGGGTTCACAGTTGCTCATGTGAGAATCTAATGCTGCCGCTGCTGTGACAGGAAGTGGAGCTCCGGTGGTGATGCGGGCCATGGGCAGTGACTGTAAATACAGATGAAGGTTTGCTGACTTACCTGCCACTCACCCTCTGCTGTGCGGCTTGGGCCTAGTGGCCTGCGGTTTGGGAACTGCAGCCCTATCAGGAGAATGGTCAGCATACTCAGTAGGCTAATTTCTATCCTCCCAACTTCCCCCTTCTTAGTTTACGCCTTTTGTGCCCAGGTGCACCCATTATTCAGCTGCCACTTAGTGAGAACATGTGGTGTTCGTTTTTCCATCAGTGAGATACTTAGGATAACGTGCCTGGTTCCAGGCAAGTTTCTACAAATGACATTACAGGTAGTCCCCAGGTTATGAATGAAGTAGGTTCTGTAGGTTTGTTCTTAAGTTAAATTTATATACAAGTTGGAACAGCTATTTTACCTATTACCTGTAATAGTCTCCACTCACAAGTGTGAGTCTTAGATCAGGCAGATGTTTGTAACTCAGGGACTTACTGTAATAGTCTCCTTTTTTTTTTTTTTTTTTTTGAGACAGAGTCTCACTTTGTCACCCTAGGTAGAGTGCCATGGCATTATAGCTCACAGCAACCTCAAACTCTTGGACACAAGTGATCCTCTTTCTTCAAGAAACAGAGAGAGCCTAAACCATGGTGTATCAGAATCTACCTACTATCCCAGGTAGTTGGGACTACAGGCGCCCATAGTCTCCATTCTTAATTTGGAGTTGTATGAATGTCAAATGTTTGTAACTTGGGGATGTTTGTTTTTAATTCCTTTTTTTTTTTTTTTTTTTTTTTTTTTCTGAGATGGAGCCTCAAGCTATCCCCCTGGATAGAGTGCCATGCCATCACAGATCATAGCAACCTCCAACTCCTGGGCTCAAGCGAGTCTCCTGCCTCCGCCTCCCAAGTGGCTGGGCCACAGGCACCCGCCATAACGCCCGGCCATTTTTTTTTTTTTTTTGGTTGCAGCCATCATTGTTGTTTGGTGGGCCTGGGCTGGGGATTTGAACCCACCACCTTAGGTATACGTGGCTGGCGCCTTAGCCGATTGAGCCACAGGCGCTGAGCCTATTTCATTCCTTTTAATGGCTAAGTAGTACTCTGTGGTGTGTGTGTATATCACATTTTCTTTATCCACTCATGTATTACACTTAGGATGATCCCATATCTTATTTTTTTATTTTTATTATTATTATTATTTTTTATTTTTTGAGACAGAGCCTCAAGCTATCCCCCTGGGTAGAGTGCCATGGCATCACAGCTCACAGCAACCTCCAACTCCTGGGCTCAAGTGAGTCTTCTGCCTCCACCTCCCAAGTAGCTGGGACCACAGGTGCCTGCCACAACGCCCGGCCATTTTTTGGTTGCAGCCATCATTGTTGTTTGGTGGGCCCGGGCTGGGGATTCGAA